>OX038887.1:0-12500 GCA_943789525.1 Agriphila geniculea
CCTAACCTAACCTAACCTAACCTAACCTAACCTAACCTAACCTAACCTAACCTAACCTAACCTAACCTAACCTAACCTAACCTAACCTAACCTAACCTAACCTAACCTAACCTAACCTAACCTAACCTAACCTAACCTAACCTAACCTAACCTAACCTAACCTAACCTAACCTAACCTAACCTAACCTAACCTAACCTAACCTAACCTAACCTAACCTAACCTAACCTAACCTAACCTAACCTAACCTAACCTAACCTAACGTAACCTAACCTAACCTAACCTAACCTAACCTAACCTAACCTAACCTAACCTAACCTAACCTAACCTAACCTAACCTAACCTAACCTAACCTAACCTAACCTAACCTAACCTAACCTAACCTAACCTAACCTAACCTAACCTAACCTAACCTAACCTAACCTAACCTAACCTAACCTAACCTACCTAACCTACCCTAACCTAACCAACCCTAACCTAACCTAACCTAACCTAACCTAACCTAACCTAACCTAACCTAACCTAACCTAACCTAACCTAACCTAACCTAACCTAACCTAACCTAACCTAACCTAACCTAACCTAACCTAACCTAACCTAACCTAACCTAACCTAACCTAACCTAACCTAACCTAACCTAACCTAACCTAACCTAACCTAACCTAACCTAACCTAACCTAACCTAACCTAACCTAACCTAACCTAACCTAACCTAACCTAACCTAACCTAACCTAACCTAATCTAACCTAACCTAACCTAACCTAACCTAACCTAACCTAACCTAACCTAACCTAACCTAACCTAACCTAACCTAACCTAACCTAACCTAACCTAACCTAACCTAACCTAACCTAACCTAACCTAACCTAACCTAACCTAACCTAACCTAACCTAACCTAACCTAACCTAACCTAACCTAACCTAACCTAACCTAACCTAACCTAACCTAACCTAACCTAACCTAACCTAACCTAACCTAACCTAACCTAACCTAACCTAACCTAACCTAACCTAACCTAACCTAACCTAACCTAACCTAACCTAACCTAACCTAACCTAACCTAACCTAACCTAACCTAACCTAACCTAACCTAACCTAACCTAACCTAACCTAACCTAACCTAACCTAACCTAACCTAACCTAACCTAACCTAACCTAACCTAACCTAACCTAACCTAACCTAACCTAACCTAACCTAACCTAACCTAACCTAACCTAACCTAACCTAACCTAACCTAACCTAACCTAACCTAACCTAACCTAACCTAACCTAACCTAACCTAACCTAACCTAACCTAACCTAACCTAACCTAACCTAACCTAACCTAACCTAACCTAACCTAACCTAACCTAACCTAACCTAACCTAACCTAACCTAACCTAACCTAACCTAACCTAACCTAACCTAACCTAACCTAACCTAACCTAACCTAACCTAACCTAACCTAACCTAACCTAACCTAACCTAACGTAACCTAACCTAACCTAACCTAACCTAACCTAACCTAACCTAACCTAACCTAACCTAACCTAACCTAACCTAACCTAACCTAACCTAACCTAACCTAACCTAACCTAACCTAACCTAACCTAACCTAACCTAACCTAACCTAACCTAACCTAACCTAACCTAACCTAACCTAACCTAACCTAACCTAACCTAACCTAACCTAACCTAACCTAACCTAACCTAACCTAACCTAACCTAACCTAACCTAACCTAACCTAACCTAACCTAACCTAACCTAACCTAACCTAACCTAACCTAACCTAACCTAAGCTAACCTAACCTAACCTAACCTAACCTAACCTAACCTAACCTAACCTAACCTAACCTAACCTAACCTAACCTAACCTAACCTAACCTAACCTAACCTAACCTAACCTAACCTAACCTAACCTAACCTAACCTAACCTAACCTAACCTAACCTAACCTAACCTAACCTAACCTAACCTAACCTAACCTAACCTAACCTAACCTAACCTAACCTAACCTAACCTAACCTAACCTAACCTAACCTAACCTAACCTAACCTAACCTAACCTAACCTAACCTAACCTAACCTAACCTAACCTAACCTAACCTAACCTAACCTAACCTAACCAACCTAACCTAACCTAACCTAACCTAACCTAACCTAACCTAACCTAACCTAACCTAACCAAGCCCATTTTGAAACACTCAGACTTCACCTAGGCTTTCCCAAAAAATCACTAAGATCCCTTATATTTTTCCTAACCATAGAGTTTTTGCCCGACGGGCCCATCTATTATAGTTTTTCTGCAATTTAATATTTTCTTTTTCTCCATACTTCAATATCCCAACTTAGTACAAAAGTTCATTTTTGCATCTGCGCGTTGATGTCTTTTGTACTGAGCCATACAAAAAATTCATCACTTAGGTAAACTTTTTCACCCTTCGAAATATTTAAAAAATTCCTAGTAAATTCAATTCTTATCATTTTGCATTTCTGTTTTCAAATTTAAATTACTGAGCCCTTAAGGCAAATATTAACATATCTATCAATCACCCATCTTTAAAACCCACTTAATTATTAAGATTTTTCAAATTTTTTCCCAGAAAATCCAAATTTTTGCATAAAATTTGCCTAAAACTTTTTTCCATTTTAACTAATTTTGATTTTCTTAATTTTATTAAATTCTTCCTACCGTTTTACATCTTTCATTCATACACACATTTGCTCTAATAATGATAGTTTTCGCAGAAATTTAATTTTAAATTGCCGATTTTTTCTCAATTTCACTCATAAAAATTCAATTTTAGTAAACGCTATAATTTCTTTCCCCTTAGTTCTTTTTCAAATCTGTTTTAGGCAAAACATTTATCTTGCAAATACCTATCTTATTTTAGTTCAATCATAGCTTTAACCCTAAAATTGGATTTTTGGCCAGTGATCCAAGGTTCTAAGTTTAACCTAACCTAACCTGGACCACAATTTTAGTTGTATCTTTTGAAATATTTGTGTTACTGTTAGTTTAAGTTATAATCCTAATAGAACTCTGCGCGGCGCTTGGTTTAAGTGTTCAAACGCGACTGTAGCGAGTTTCTTGGAATTTTTATTCTACTTTTAGTTTTTTAAATTTTATAAATTTACTTTATTATTAAAAAATTGAATTCAGCAGATAGCTGCGTAACTTTTCGCGCTATATATAGAGTTTGTTGAGTTCTACTAATTTCTTTTTTTCATATACGTTTAACTATTTTAGTTTGAAAAATATCTCCTAACCTAACTTTTTGCTTAACCTAACCTAACTTTTCGACGTTTTTCCTAATATTTCACATAAATTGCATGATAGGAAGACAGTTATTAGCTTAAAACACGCTTTGTAGTAAGTTCTACTTGATCCATATACAGTCTTTTTATTTCCTTACTCAGTTCCTAAGATATCAGTGATCGTCAAAATTTTTTATTTTTTCCTTTTTCATAAATTGATTTAGCGAAATAATTTTTAACTCAGTAAATATATGTTCTTTTGTTACCATTCTTTTTTATTTGTATAGCTTATCTTTGCGCCTACGTGCTCACACACTAAATTTAAGCCTTATCTTCATAAACTTACCGAGAGAGGGTGCGACGCAACAGGTGGAAATCGCATCAAAAAATTAGTTTTTAGTTAATAATTTTGTTATTTTTTAAGCTATCCAGGTTTAGTTTTTAGATAATTATTAAGCTTATTGCAACGTTTAATTCGTAGTATTAAACGCGATTGTAGCGTTCATTTTGGTAACTTTATTACACTTTTTAAATTTTAATTTTTATTATATTCATTTATTAATAGAAACTTAATTCTAATTTTGTTAAACCGCGACAAAATGTCTGGACGCAGTTCCCCAACCTCGTCAATCAACTCTACGCCCAGAAAGACCAGATCCCAGACGAAGAAAGTCCAACTAAACATGGAAGGGAGCCCAGCTAAGGAAAACATTTCACCCCCAATGGCAACTCAATCGGGGAACGTTCCTAACAGCGGCTCACAGACTCCTCCGCTCAGACTTGACACCATAGATCAAACTTTGACTCCCACTGCTTTTTCAACCCCTCTTAGGCCGGATTCTCCTCACAATTTAACTAGAGAAGAAGTAGCAACTCCCGAGCCTACTGTTATTGCTCGGCTTAGGGGAAGGTATGAAAAGCAGGTCTCTGACTTAACCGGCGATGTATCCAGAAGCCTTAAACGCATACTTGGCTGGCTCCATCAGGACAAGTCGCTTACCAAGCCGAATAAACTTAAAATTGACGCCGAATGCCACATTATCGGCCAAAACTTAAAAAACGTACTTGACCAATGCCGACTCGATTGCAGCGGTACAGACATACTCGCTAGCGAACCAGTCGACGCACATTTCATGGACAGTTTTCACGATTTAACGGCCATCCCAGTAACAAAACCCACACCTAAGGCCGTTCGCGAACCTACGACCGTTGGGCTCACCCGCCGGGATGTGGTGGAGGCAGTCAAGGAGGCGTTCCAGACTGACCTTCGCAAGGACTTTCGCACTGATCTGAAGGAAGCTCTCACTCAAGACGCCAAGCGCTATCAGGGGACCGAGCGCCCTCGGGAAACCGAGCGCCCTTGTGAAACCGAGCGCCCCCGGGAGGCCGAGCGCCCTCGGGAGACCAAGCGCCATCAGGAAACCAAGCACCCTCAAGAGACCAAGCGCCCTCGGGAAACCGAGCGCGCTCGGCTCCCTGACTCACAACCTGCCCGAGACCGCTCCGGCGTCCCGAGGTTCTCCAGATCTTACGCTCAAGTGGCCTCGGAAGCCCCAAGACCTGGCCCTTCTGGCCTTTCAGGGCAGGCCATTGACGTCACTGCACAGCCCACTCAACATCAACGAGTGCGATCACCCGCGCGACATGCTGTCGTCATCTCTTGCGGAATCGCACATCCCAAGCGAGAGGACGTTATCAAGATTCTCGACAAGTACCTGAGAAATATCACTCCCCGGATCCAAGTCTCGAACATCAGCAGACTATCCAAGGGGAAGTTCCGAGTGGAGCTGGACCGCATGGAGGATGTTGAGACAGCTGTCACCCGAATCAACCAAGACGCAAACGCCAAGGCCGAACCCGAGAGGAAGATTCATCCGAAAATCATCCTCAAAGGCATCAGTAAAGACCTGCCACGCGAGTCTCTCACCAACACCATTATTGATGACAACGATGAACTTCGGGAAGTCCGTCAAGACTGTGACCTTAGACTCCTTTTTGTTAGGAACAATAGGAATCCAAACCTCTACAACGCCGTCCTGTCCGTTTCTCCGGAAACTTGGCAGAAGATAAGGCTCCTTCCACGACTGCGCACGGGTTATCAAAGAGTGCACATGGAGGAGTTCTGTCCTTTTGTTCAGTGCCGCAAGTGCGCGCAGTTTGGCCACACGCACCCCAGGTGCCCTGCCCCCCAAATCTGCGCCCACTGTGGCAAGACCGGACACGACGAAACCAACTGTGAGTCCAAAGCACTAAAGCCGACTTGCACCAATTGTACCAGCTATAACGCCAGATTCAAATTGAGCCGCAAAACCGATCATTCTATATTCTCCACCATATGCCCCAGAGCCCTCAGCATGAAGAACCGAATTTTAAATAAAATAGATTATGGCACAACATCACAACAATAGATCTTCCCTTCGCATTAAATTCATTCAGGCTAACTTAGATAGATCCTTGCACGGCTCCAAGGAGTATCACAAAGTTTTTGACTGTAACTTGGTCCAGTTCGGCCTAGTGACCGAACCCTACACTGGCTCTGACAACTTTATTAAGAACATCGCAGGTGTCCATATAATGCAAAGCATTATCCCAGATAGGACCGTGAAAGCGGCCATATACCTGAAAAGAGCGGCGGCAGACAAGTTTCGCGCGCTATACTTACCTCAATTCTCAACGCCCAACTTGGCTGCCGCCACGGTAGTCATCAATCACCGGCAATGGGCCATCTTTTCCGTGTACTTAGAACCCAATGACGACAAGTACCAAACTCTGGATCGGCTGTCTAACGCAGTCAACCACTTCAACAATGAGGGTGTGGCTTGCCTCATCGGGGGAGATTTCAACGGCTGGCACCCCACCTGGGACCCCACGGGTCGAATCAACCCTAGAGGTGTCGCGGTAACGGAGTTCATGCATGAACACGACCTCCTCTGCTGCAACACAGGACACATCCCCACTTTCGAGACCACAACCCACGGAGTAACTCGCTCATCATTCATCGACTTGACCTTCGTATCAGGAGACCAGGCGGGCCTAGTCGCCGACTGGAAAGTAGACCCGGATGCACTGGGGTCGGTTGAGCACAATCTCATTCAGTTTTTCATCGGTAGCGGCAGTGCTGAGGAGGTGAGTCCCCCTCAGACATCTACTTATCGCTATAACATCAACAAGGAAACCGACTGGGTGGGACTAAGGGAGGCGCTCTCCCGGCGATTTATGGACGCGGGCATTGTCGACACACCATTCGACAACTTCGATACCACGGACTTAGACCAATTCGTTCTTACACTGACATCACTCATCAACGAGGCCGCCGAGGAGATCCTCCCGGTTCGCACCAACAGAGGAGTGGCCAAATCCAAGCCCGCATGGTGGACCGACAACCTTACCGACCTAAAGCAGCAAGTAAACTTCGCCCGCCGACAATTTATCGATGCAAAGAGGACCGGGCTCCCTTCGGATGAGTGCACGCGCCTCGGGGAGGCCCACGAGGATATTAAGAGGACATACGTTGACGCAATCCGAAAGGAGTCATCCCAAAATTTTAGGGAGTTCTGCGAGCTTCAGACCGGGGAGAACGTTTGGACCATGACCAACCGCCTTCTCCGGTCTGGGGCCCCTAACCGACCACCATCCGCCGTCCAACTGGATGATGGAGGCTTCACATCTGACAGCGGAGCAACAGCAGATGCCCTATTGGCACATTTTTTCCCCCCGGACCATAGTTCGGAGGACACCCCGACCCAGGTCAATTTACGACGGTCTTGCCGCAATCCACCCGACTCACCCGACGACGCCCTCTTTGTGAAAGAGGAGATTTTAGAGGCTATCCAATCTATGTGCCCCAAGAAAGCCCCGGGGCTTGATGGCCTCACCTCAGACATCTGCTCACAAGTGGTGCGAAGTTTCCCAGCGCTAATAACGGACCTCATGAACTGCTGCCTCAGACTGGGCCACTTCCCCAGGAGTTGGAAGACGGCCGTGGTAAAAATCATCCCTAAACCCGGTCTTGAGGACAGCAGCTCCATCAAAAACCACCGCCCCATTGGCCTCATCTCCGTCTTCGGGAAGCTGCTGGAGAAGCTATTCACCAGTCGCATTGTTCACCACCAGGCCACCACCGGCTCCCTTAATCCACTACAGTTCGGCTTTCGGCGGCACACCTCCACCTCACATGCCTTGCACGAAGCAGTGCAGCGTATACGAGCTGCGTCTTCAGACAAGCTGCTGTGTGTCGCCGTTTCGCTCGACATTCAATCGGCGTTCAACCGGGCCTGGTGGCCCGCAATCCTGAATCGCTTGCGCTATATCCACTGCCCAGCCAACATCTTTAAATTGGTGGCACAGTACCACAGCGACCGCGATGTGGTGTTGAATTACGCGGGGGCTAGCTCTCATCGGGTGATGGAGAGAGGATGCGTCCAGGGGTCGGCGTGCGGGCCGGCCCTCTGGAACTTACTCCTAGACGACCTGCTGGAGCGTACCTTGCCAGACGGTTGCCACCTGCAGGCGTACGCGGATGACGTACTCCTCATTGTCTCCGCCAAAAACCCTGCATCTCTTCAGCGGGCCACCAACCAGGCTCTCCAGGTCATCTCCACTTGGGGGCAAGGGGTGGGTCTCACCTTCGGCCCCTCCAAAACCAAAGCGCTGGCATTCTCAAAAAAGGCCGCTACAGCTTCACTGAGCATGGCGGGATCAACAATTCCCTTTTCCGAGGAGTTTAAGCTTCTCGGAGTCATTATCGACCACCGTCTGAATTTCAGCAACCATGTCAAGTACATAATCGCCAAAGTCTTGAGGCTGTTCCACAGACTCTGCCTATTTGTCCGCCCTTCTTGGGGGGCCCACCCAGAAAACATCGACTCCATATACCGGTACGTCATAGCTCCCATTGTGACTTACGCGGCCGGTATATGGGGTCATGTAGCATCCAAACAGTACATTAGAACCATGCTGGCCTCCGCACAGAGGGGCTTCGCTATCCGAGCGATCCGGGGATACAGAACCGTCTCAACCACCGCCGCTTTGGCATTAGCACGGTTCCTCCCTTTGGACCTTGAGATCGCCCGAGTCAGGGAGGTGGAGCTGACTAGGCTCACACACGCCTGCAAATTCCTCCCAAGCGACATCCCTTACGAGTCGCCTACACCACTGTCGCAGCTTCTCCATCCCGCAGAGAGAATAACCATAAACACGGTCCACGCTCCTACACAAGAGCACATAGACTCCGCCTGTGAACCAAATAGCGTGCAAATTTTTACGGACGGTAGCAAGCAGGAATGCGGCGCCGTGGGCGCTGCCTTTGTCTGCGTAGATCCGGACAGCCCCGAAAACCGCCGCACTATCGTTCGTAAATTCAAGCTGCACAGCTCGTGCACTGTGTTCCAGGCGGAGCTTTATGCAATTCTCAGGGCCACTATGCACGCCCATGATAAAGGCTACCCACACACCTTAATATTGTCAGACTCTAGATCCGCTCTCGATGCACTCGGCCAGCGCAGCAGCACTGATCCCCTCGTGTCTCAGATTCACCAGATTGTGCATCGGCACCAACCAACCGGTGAATTTAGATTCTGTTGGGTGAAGGGACACGCGGGGATCGCGGGTAACTGCCTCGCTGACTCCGCCGCCGTCACCGCTACGTCTCTGCGCACTAGTCCCTCTTACAATTACTTCCCCATTTCATACCCCAAAGCCCTCTCCAAATCCCAATCCCTTGAGGCGTGGGAGGAGAGATACTCTGATTCACCACAAGGTTCCCACACCCGTAGTCTCCTTCCCACTATAGCAGACATCCATTCGTTATTTTCATGCATATCACCATCTTTTTACCTCAGTCAATATCTTACCGGCCACGGCGCAAACAAATTTTACTTGCATCGTTTTAAAATCATTGACAACAATACATGCCCCTGTGATGGGACCTCCCCGCAAACCCCTGAACACTTGGTTGAGGCATGCCCCAAGTTCCTCATGGCAAGGCACAACTACACCTCCCAATGCGGCAGTCTGGTGGGGTCTCCCTTCACATTGGCTAATATCACAAGTAAGCCCAAAAACGTAAAACTATTTGTCAAATATATCGAGAACATTTATTCCAGACTAAAATCATTTAATAACACACCTTAATAAATAAATTTTTCTACTTACCCACTTGATTCACCTAAAACATTTTCCTTCAACAGCTTCAATCTATTGAACCACTTAAGTTAATCGCCACTAGGCACTCAACATTATTTATATCAATTACTTCTTTCCTTTCTTATCTTTCCTATCGCCTCTGTCTTTCCTTTCTTTTATAATCTCTGTCCTCTACCCTTCTTCAACTACCCACCCTAAGGTTCGGCCGGAATGTATGGAAAGGGAATTCCGGTTCCGAGGGGTGGAACACACAAAACAAAAATCTGGGACTATGTCCAGTCCCATGTACTCTCTCGATCAACAAAATTTTAAATACTCAATATTTCTACATATCTCACAATATCGAACAACAAAGTTTATATAAAAAAAAAAACCTAACCTAACCTAACCTAACCTAACCTTTTTTTTTTTTTTTTTTTTTTTTTTTTTTTTTTTTTTTTTTTTTTTTTTTTTTTTTTTTTTTTTTTTTTTAACGTGAGGAAAAACGCGTGCTTATGCGTACTCCGTCGCTTGGGAGAGCGACGGCAGTTATGTGGGACTCTCCCACGGAAGCCGCCAGCGACTGAACGCCAGCGACACCGCTTTCCGCCTAGCCGATCCCCCACTCAGCCCCTGCGGGCTGGATGGGGGGCCGGAAGGGGGGGCCTACCCACTAAAAAACCCCACGCTGTGCCCTCTGCCCATATCTGCCCTAGCTACGAGAATACTTTTGGTATTACTTTCGCGGCCAAGGCAGTGGGTTGCTCGCCGAAGCAAGCCCACCTTGGGATGCAGAAACTACTTCTGCCATCCCGCGGGATTTCTCCCAAACGCCAGGAAGCGCACAGCACAGTAGCGCACTAACCAGCTTGGGGTCCATAAACCTCAGAGCAGGGCCTCCCAACCCATGCTCAGGACCCACTAGCAGCGTACTGCCTGCAAGGTCTCCGCATTCATGTGAACATGGACGCGTAACCCCTTACAGGTTTCCGCATTCGATGGAGACAAGTAAGCCATCGGATTAAGCACCACCTGCGCACACCTCAGGCTTACTGTCTCAGAGCGTCCGTCCTGTAAGGACTTTCGCTCCCTCTGCGCGTACTGTCAAAGTGGTTTCCGCCTCTTTGTAAAACAAAGACGCGTACTCCCGCTTAGATCTCCGCATTCGTTCGAGTTGTGAGCTTCCAAGGGAAAATAGTGCGCCATCTGCGCTTTCCCTCAGTCACTCGGGTGCGTACTACCCGGGTGGATACAATAATCATAAAAATTACCAATCCTCCTGGGTTTCCGCTCCCACAGTGGGTTTAGTACTACATGCCATCTGCACTGTCCTAAAACCCACTGTTTTCGAGCGGCCACCTCCGAAGAGACTTTCGCTCCCATCGCGCGTACTGTCTAAATGGTTTCCGCCTCCATGTTAAACATAGACACGTAGTCCCTATTAGACCTCCGCATTCGTTCGAGTTGTGAGCTTCCAAGGGAAAATATTGCGCCATCTGCGCTTTCCCTCAGTCACTCGGGTGCGTACTGCCCAGTGGATACGGTAATCATAAAATTACCAATCCTCCTGGGTTTCCGCTCCCTCAGTGGGTTTAGTACTACATGCCATCTGCACTGTCCTAAAACCCACTGCTTTTGAGCGGCCATCTCCGAAGAGACTTTCGCTCCCCTCACGCGTACTGTCTAAATGGTTTCCGTCTCCATGTTAAACATAGACACGTAGTCCCTCTTAGACCTCCGCAATTGTTCGAAAGGGTTCTAGGGGATGCGCCACCCGCGCTTTCCCCTAGTCCCCAAGACGTACAACCAGAAAAGGCTTTTCGTCTTTGACACGCTAGCCCGTAAGGCCCACGGTCTGCGAGCAATCATCTCCGAAGAGACTTTCGCTCTCGTCTCGTGCGTACTATCTGAAAGGTTTCCGTCTCCATGTTAAACATAGACACGTAGTCCCTCTTAGACCTCCGCAATTGTTCGAAAGGGTTCTAGGGGATGCGCCACCCGCGCTTTCCCCTAGTCCCCAAGACGTACAACCAGAAAAGGCTTTTCGTCTTTGACACGCTAGCCCGTAAGGCCCACGGTCTGCGAGCAATCATCTCTGAAGAGACTTTCGCTCTCGTCTCGTGCGTACTATCTGAAAGGTTTCCGTCTCCATGTTAAACATAGAAGCATACTCCCTCTTAGACCTCCGCATTCGTTCGAGTTGTGAGCTTCCAAGGGAAAATAGTGCGCCATCTGCGCTTTCCCTCAGTCACTCGGGTGCGTACTACCCAGTTGATACGGTAATCATGAAATTACCAATCCTCCTGGGTTTCCGCTCCCTCAGTGGGTTTAGTACTACATGCCATCTGCACTGTCCTAAAACCCACTCTTTTCGAGCGGCCGCCTCCGAAAAGACTTTCGCTCCCCTCTCGCGTACTGTCAAAATGGTTTCCGCCTCCATGTAAACATAGAAGCATACTCCCTCTTAGACCTCCGCAATCGTTCGAAAGGGTTCTAGGGGATGCGCCACCCGCGCTTTCCCCTAGTCCCCAAGACGTACAACCAGATAAGGCTTTTCGTCTTCGACACGCTAGCCCATAAGGCCCACGGTCTGCGAGCAATCATCTCCGAAGAGACTTTCGCTCTCGTCTCGTGCGTACTATCTGAAAGGTTTCCGTCTCCATGTTAAACATAGACACGTAGTCCCTCTTAGACCTCCGCAATCGTTCAAAAGGGTTCTAGGGGATGCGCCAACCGCGCTTTCCCCTAGTCCCCAAGACGTGCAACCAGATAAGGCTTTTCGTCTTCAACACGCTAGCCCGTAAGGCCCACGGTCTGCGAGCAATCATCTCCGAAGAGACTTTCGCTCTCGTCTCGTGCGTACTATCTGAAAGGTTTCCGTCTCCATGTTAAACATAGACACGTAGTCCCTCTTAGACCTCCGCAATTGTTCGAAAGGGTTCTAGGGGATGCGCCACCCGCGCTTTCCCCTAGTCCCCAAGACGTACAACCAGAAAAGGCTTTTCGTCTTTGACACGCTAGCCCGTAAGGCCCACGGTCTGCGAGCAATCATCTCTGAAGAGACTTTCGCTCTTGTCTCGTGCGTACTATCTGAAAGGTTTCCGTCTCCATGTTAAACATAGACACGTAGTCCCTCTTAG
>OX038887.1:20000-27500 GCA_943789525.1 Agriphila geniculea
AACCTAACCTAACCTAACCTAACCTAACCTAACCTAACCTAACCTAACCTAACCTAACCTAACCTAACCTAACCTAACCTAACCTAACCTAACCTAACCTAACCTAACCTAACCTAACCTAACCTAACCTAACCTAACCTAACCTAACCTAACCTAACCTAACCTAACCTAACCTAACCTAACCTAACCTAACCTAACCTAACCTAACCTAACCTAACCTAACCTAACCTAACCTAACCTAACCTAACCTAACCTAACCTAACCTAACCTAACCTAACCTAACCTAACCTAACCTAACCTAACCTAACCTAACCTAACCTAACCTAACCTAACCTAACCTAACCTAACCTAACCTAACCTAACCTAACCTAACCTAACCTAACCTAACCTAACCTAACCTAACCTAACCTAACCTAACCTAACCTAACCTAACCTAACCTAACCTAACCTAACCTAACCTAACCTAACCTAACCTAACCTAACCTAACCTAACCTAACCTAACCTAACCTAACCTAACCTAACCTAACCTAACCTAACCTAACCTAACCTAACCTAACCTAACCTAACCTAACCTAACCTAACCTAACCTAACCTAACCTAACCTAACCTAACCTAACCTAACCTAACCTAACCTAACCTAACCTAACCTAACCTAACCTAACCTAACCTAACCTAACCTAACCTAACCTAACCTAACCTAACCTAACCTAACCTAACCTAACCTAACCTAACCTAACCTAACCTAACCTAACCTAACCTAACCTAACCTAACCTAACCTAACCTAACCTAACCTAACCTAACCTAACCTAACCTAACCTAACCTAACCTAACCTAACCTAACCTAACCTAACCTAACCTAACCTAACCTAACCTAACCTAACCTAACCTAACCTAACCTAACCTAACCTAACCTAACCTAACCTAACCTAACCTAACCTAACCTAACCTAACCTAACCTAACCTAACCTAACCTAACCTAACCTAACCTAACCTAACCTAACCTAACCTAACCTAACCTAACCTAACCTAACCTAACCTAACCTAACCTAACCTAACCTAACCTAACCTAACCTAACCTAACCTAACCTAACCTAACCTAACCTAACCTAACCTAACCTAACCTAACCTAACCTAACCTAACCTAACCTAACCTAACCTAACCTAACCTAACCTAACCTAACCTAACCTAACCTAACCTAACCTAACCTAACCTAACCTAACCTAACCTAACCTAACCTAACCTAACCTAACCTAACCTAACCTAACCTAACCTAACCTAACCTAACCTAACCTAACCTAACCTAACCTAACCTAACCTAACCTAACCTAACCTAACCTAACCTAACCTAACCTAACCTAACCTAACCTAACCTAACCTAACCTAACCTAACCTAACCTAACCTAACCTAACCTAACCTAACCTAACCTAACCTAACCTAACCTAACCTAACCTAACCTAACCTAACCTAACCTAACCTAACCTAACCTAACCTAACCTAACCTAACCTAACCTAACCTAACCTAACCTAACCTAACCTAACCTAACCTAACCTAACCTAACCTAACCTAACCTAACCTAACCTAACCTAACCTAACCTAACCTAACCTAACCTAACCTAACCTAACCTAACCTAACCTAACCTAACCTAACCTAACCTAACCTAACCTAACCTAACCTAACCTAACCTAACCTAACCTAACCTAACCTAACCTAACCTAACCTAACCTAACCTAACCTAACCTAACCTAACCTAACCTAACCTAACCTAACCTAACCTAACCTAACCTAACCTAACCTAACCTAACCTAACCTAACCTAACCTAACCTAACCTAACCTAACCTAACCTAACCTAACCTAACCTAACCTAACCTAACCTAACCTAACCTAACCTAACCTAACCTAACCTAACCTAACCTAACCTAACCTAACCTAACCTAACCTAACCTAACCTAACCTAACCTAACCTAACCTAACCTAACCTAACCTAACCTAACCTAACCTAACCTAACCTAACCTAACCTAACCTAACCTAACCTAACCTAACCTAACCTAACCTAACCTAACCTAACCTAACCTAACCTAACCTAACCTAACCTAACCTAACCTAACCTAACCTAACCTAACCTAACCTAACCTAACCTAACCTAACCTAACCTAACCTAACCTAACCTAACCTAACCTAACCTAACCTAACCTAACCTAACCTAACCTAACCTAACCTAACCTAACCTAACCTAACCTAACCTAACCTAACCTAACCTAACCTAACCTAACCTAACCTAACCTAACCTAACCTAACCTAACCTAACCTAACCTAACCTAACCTAACCTAACCTAACCTAACCTAACCTAACCTAACCTAACCTAACCTAACCTAACCTAACCTAACCTAACCTAACCTAACCTAACCTAACCTAACCTAACCTAACCTAACCTAACCTAACCTAACCTAACCTAACCTAACCTAACCTAACCTAACCTAACCTAACCTAACCTAACCTAACCTAACCTAACCTAACCTAACCTAACCTAACCTAACCTAACCTAACCTAACCTAACCTAACCTAACCTAACCTAACCTAACCTAACCTAACCTAACCTAACCTAACCTAACCTAACCTAACCTAACCTAACCTAACCTAACCTAACCTAACCTAACCTAACCTAACCTAACCTAACCTAACCTAACCTAACCTAACCTAACCTAACCTAACCTAACCTAACCTAACCTAACCTAACCTAACCTAACCTAACCTAACCTAACCTAACCTAACCTAACCTAACCTAACCTAACCTAACCTAACCTAACCTAACCTAACCTAACCTAACCTAACCTAACCTAACCTAACCTAACCTAACCTAACCTAACCTAACCTAACCTAACCTAACCTAACCTAACCTAACCTAACCTAACCTAACCTAACCTAACCTAACCTAACCTAACCTAACCTAACCTAACCTAACCTAACCTAACCTAACCTAACCTAACCTAACCTAACCTAACCTAACCTAACCTAACCTAACCTAACCTAACCTAACCTAACCTAACCTAACCTAACCTAACCTAACCTAACCTAACCTAACCTAACCTAACCTAACCTAACCTAACCTAACCTAACCTAACCTAACCTAACCTAACCTAACCTAACCTAACCTAACCTAACCTAACCTAACCTAACCTAACCTAACCTAACCTAACCTAACCTAACCTAACCTAACCTAACCTAACCTAACCTAACCTAACCTAACCTAACCTAACCTAACCTAACCTAACCTAACCTAACCTAACCTAACCTAACCTAACCTAACCTAACCTAACCTAACCTAACCTAACCTAACCTAACCTAACCTAACCTAACCTAACCTAACCTAACCTAACCTAACCTAACCTAACCTAACCTAACCTAACCTAACCTAACCTAACCTAACCTAACCTAACCTAACCTAACCTAACCTAACCTAACCTAACCTAACCTAACCTAACCTAACCTAACCTAACCTAACCTAACCTAACCTAACCTAACCTAACCTAACCTAACCTAACCTAACCTAACCTAACCTAACCTAACCTAACCTAACCTAACCTAACCTAACCTAACCTAACCTAACCTAACCTAACCTAACCTAACCTAACCTAACCTAACCTAACCTAACCTAACCTAACCTAACCTAACCTAACCTAACCTAACCTAACCTAACCTAACCTAACCTAACCTAACCTAACCTAACCTAACCTAACCTAACCTAACCTAACCTAACCTAACCTAACCTAACCTAACCTAACCTAACCTAACCTAACCTAACCTAACCTAACCTAACCTAACCTAACCTAACCTAACCTAACCTAACCTAACCTAACCTAACCTAACCTAACCTAACCTAACCTAACCTAACCTAACCTAACCTAACCTAACCTAACCTAACCTAACCTAACCTAACCTAACCTAACCTAACCTAACCTAACCTAACCTAACCTAACCTAACCTAACCTAACCTAACCTAACCTAACCTAACCTAACCTAACCTAACCTAACCTAACCTAACCTAACCTAACCTAACCTAACCTAACCTAACCTAACCTAACCTAACCTAACCTAACCTAACCTAACCTAACCTAACCTAACCTAACCTAACCTAACCTAACCTAACCTAACCTAACCTAACCTAACCTAACCTAACCTAACCTAACCTAACCTAACCTAACCTAACCTAACCTAACCTAACCTAACCTAACCTAACCTAACCTAACCTAACCTAACCTAACCTAACCTAACCTAACCTAACCTAACCTAACCTAACCTAACCTAACCTAACCTAACCTAACCTAACCTAACCTAACCTAACCTAACCTAACCTAACCTAACCTAACCTAACCTAACCTAACCTAACCTAACCTAACCTAACCTAACCTAACCTAACCTAACCTAACCTAACCTAACCTAACCTAACCTAACCTAACCTAACCTAACCTAACCTAACCTAACCTAACCTAACCTAACCTAACCTAACCTAACCTAACCTAACCTAACCTAACCTAACCTAACCTAACCTAACCTAACCTAACCTAACCTAACCTAACCTAACCTAACCTAACCTAACCTAACCTAACCTAACCTAACCTAACCTAACCTAACCTAACCTAACCTAACCTAACCTAACCTAACCTAACCTAACCTAACCTAACCTAACCTAACCTAACCTAACCTAACCTAACCTAACCTAACGTAACCTAACCTAACCTAACCTAACCTAACCTAACCTAACCTAACCTAACCTAACCTAACCTAACCTAACCTAACCTAACCTAACCTAACCTAACCTAACCTAACCTAACCTAACCTAACCTAACCTAACCTAACCTAACCTAACCTAACCTAACCTAGCCTAACCTAACCTAACCTAACCTAACCTAACCTAACCTAACCTAACCTAACCTAACCTAACCTAACCTAACCTAACCTAACCTAACCTAACCTAACCTAACCTAACCTAACCTAACCTAACCTAACCTAACCTAACCTAACCTAACCTAACCTAACCTAACCTAACCTAACCTAACCTAACCTGGAACTGCGTGCTGGACGATCTGCTGGACATGCAACTCCCAGCTGGTTGCCGAATTCAGGCATATGCGGACGATGTTTTGCTAATTGTTTCAGCCAAAGACGCACACCAGCTGCAAGTGACGACCAGCGGGGCATTGAACAGCATAGCAGAGTGGGGGAGAGGAGTTAAGTTGGTCTTCGGACCGGGTAAGACCAAGGCACTAGCCTTCTCTCCTACGGCCTCAAGGGCCGTCGTGCGTATGGATGGGGTGCAAATTAAGTTCAGCACTAATTTCACAATTCTGGGGGTTGTCTTAGACAACCGATTGACTTTCAGAGCCCATGTGCAGCACACCATCCAGAAAGCCAAATTAATCTACAATAGGCTTAGCATTTTCGTCCGGCCCACCTGGGGCCTCCACGCTGAGAACATCAGAACAATCTATAAACACGTAATTGTCCCTATCATCACGTACGCGTCCGGCATCTGGGGGCACGCAGCTAAAAAGAAATACGCCAGGCGGGCTCTCATCTCTTTGCAGAGGGGTTTTGCCCTTAGAATTATCAGGGGCTACAAAACGGTGTCTGCAAACGCGGCCATTGCAATTGCGGGTGTTCTCCCGCTGGACCTCGAGGTGCTCAGGGTGAGGGAGATTGAAGTGACCCGAGTCACTGGATCCACCTCTTACCTCCCCTCAGACATCTCCTATGAGGCACCTACCCCTGTCTCCCAGCTTCTTCATCCTGCCGAGCGCATTTCCATAACATATCGGATCGCACCCACCCAAGAATTGATAGACGAAGCCTGCTCCGAACGGTGCGTGCAATTTTATACAGACGGGAGCAAACTAGAATCTGGTGAAGTCGGGGCTGCGTGCGTCAGGGTTGATCCTGACGCCCGCATCCGCGACAGAACCCGCCACTATAAATTCAAGCTCCACGACTCATGCACAGTGTTCCAGGCGGAGCTGTTTGCCATTTATCAGGCCTGCCTTGTTGCCGGGACCGACGAGTACCCCGAGGCCCAAATTTTGTCGGACTCCAGAGCGGCCCTCGATGCCCTGGGCTGCAGAAGCAGCACCAACCCTCTGGTGTCCCTCATACAAAGGGCCGTGGTAGACCACGCTCGCATCACGGCGGGAACTATCACATTCGTCTGGGTCAGGGGACACTCAGGAGTCCTTGGCAATGAGCTGGCGGATGATGCTGCTGGGAGCGCCGCGTCTTCGCATCGGTCCCCCTCCTACTCCAACTTCCCCATTTCATACACCAAATTCCATGCACTCCGCTCCGCTAATGCCATCTGGGAGGAGAGATATACATCCTCCGACCAGGGCACATACACAAGATCTCTTCTACCAACGCCGGCAGCCTGCCTCGATCTGATCTCTTTACTCCCGCACGATTTCTTTTTAACACAATTCATAACAGCGCATGGGGCACACCTTACCTACCTAAAAAGGTTCCAAATTGCTCCTACAGACTGCTGTCCTTGCGATGGCACCTCTGCACAGAGCCCTAACCATTTGATTGAAACTTGCCCACGTTTTGCTACCCACCGCCAGAATTACCTATCGGCCCTGCCCCCCAATATCAACATCGAGTCCCCGTTCCATCTCCCTAATATAATGAGTTCCTCTCGTTCATCAACCATCCTAAATATGTTCGCCAAATTTATAACCGATATCTACACAAGACTAAAATGGTTCAATAGCCCTGCCATGCGGGTATAGAAATTTCTCTGATAATCTAGGCATAAACACGCACACAACCTATCATTGGTTGTTACTCTGATCCCATGCTGGCCCGCGTGCTAGTCTTTTCGAAGATATGGTCGCACGCCACCAAGTATAAGCGTCATGCATCTCGTTCTCTAATTTTAAGATATATTCTTTGATCAATGTGTATATTTGATTACCGGACTGCCGACGAGACCCCCCACCAAAACTACCGCGACTCAAGTCCCGCCTCTCGGGCAAGGCACGCGCCCGGTCATACGTCTGCGTCTTCGGTCCCAAATTATAATCCATGGCCTGGCTCGACTGTCAGCTCCCCTCCATCGGGGCATATTCAATTTGGAGAGGGGCAACCAACTGACAACGCCGCCCCCGAGGCGGACTAATGCCTCGCGCGCGGAAACATAGCTGGTGGGTCCCGTCGGCAGTCTGCCATACTGTGTCTTTATTTTTTATTTTTTTTTTTTTTTTCTTCGTGTGTTTTCTCCTCCTCCTATCCCCCTTCTTCCACTTTATTTCCTCTATCCTCTTACTTTTTGTATTTTTCTATCCTCCTCTCTCTTTCTACCTCTTTTTCTTGCCCTAGTCCGACATCGGAGGGCAACAAGCCTCGTCATGGGATGAGCCCGATGATGCCGGACCAATTTAACACATTCCACATCCTAAAACAAATAAATTGCTTTTATTTTAAATAAACTCACCTCCTAAACAAATG
>OX038887.1:30000-45000 GCA_943789525.1 Agriphila geniculea
CCTAACCTAACCTAACCTAACCTAACCTAACCTAACCTAACCTAACCTAACCTAACCTAACCTAACCTAACCTAACCTAACCTAACCTAACCTAACCTAACCTAACCTAACCTAACCTAACCTAACCTAACCTAACCTAACCTAACCTAACCTAACCTAACCTAACCTAACCTAACCTAACCTAACCTAACCTAACCTAACCTAACCTAACCTAACCTAACCTAACCTAACCTAACCTAACCTAACCTAACCTAACCTAACCTAACCTAACCTAACCTAACCTAACCTAACCTAACCTAACCTAACCTAACCTAACCTAACCTAACCTAACCTAACCTAACCTAACCTAACCTAACCTAACCTAACCTAACCTAACCTAACCTAACCTAACCTAACCTAACCTAACCTAACCTAACCTAACCTAACCTAACCTAACCTAACCTAACCTAACCTAACCTAACCTAACCTAACCTAACCTAACCTAACCTAACCTAACCTAACCTAACCTAACCTAACCTAACCTAACCTAACCTAACCTAACCTAACCTAACCTAACCTAACCTAACCTAACCTAACCTAACCTAACCTAACCTAACCTAACCTAACCTAACCTAACCTAACCTAACCTAACCTAACCTAACCTAACCTAACCTAACCTAACCTAACCTAACCTAACCTAACCTAACCTAACCTAACCTAACCTAACCTAACCTAACCTAACCTAACCTAACCTAACCTAACCTAACCTAACCTAACCTAACCTAACCTAACCTAACCTAACCTAACCTAACCTAACCTAACCTAACCTAACCTAACCTAACCTAACCTAACCTAACCTAACCTAACCTAACCTAACCTAACCTAACCTAACCTAACCTAACCTAACCTAACCTAACCTAACCTAACCTAACCTAACCTAACCTAACCTAACCTAACCTAACCTAACCTAACCTAACCTAACCTAACCTAACCTAACCTAACCTAACCTAACCTAACCTAACCTAACCTAACCTAACCTAACCTAACCTAACCTAACCTAACCTAACCTAACCTAACCTAACCTAACCTAACCTAACCTAACCTAACCTAACCTAACCTAACCTAACCTAACCTAACCTAACCTAACCTAACCTAACCTAACCTAACCTAACCTAACCTAACCTAACCTAACCTAACCTAACCTAACCTAACCTAACCTAACCTAACCTAACCTAACCTAACCTAACCTAACCTAACCTAACCTAACCTAACCTAACCTAACCTAACCTAACCTAACCTAACCTAACCTAACCTAACCTAACCTAACCTAACCTAACCTAACCTAACCTAACCTAACCTAACCTAACCTAACCTAACCTAACCTAACCTAACCTAACCTAACCTAACCTAACCTAACCTAACCTAACCTAACCTAACCTAACCTAACCTAACCTAACCTAACCTAACCTAACCTAACCTAACCTAACCTAACCTAACCTAACCTAACCTAACCTAACCTAACCTAACCTAACCTAACCTAACCTAACCTAACCTAACCTAACCTAACCTAACCTAACCTAACCTAACCTAACCTAACCTAACCTAACCTAACCTAACCTAACCTAACCTAACCTAACCTAACCTAACCTAACCTAACCTAACCTAACCTAACCTAACCTAACCTAACCTAACCTAACCTAACCTAACCTAACCTAACCTAACCTAACCTAACCTAACCTAACCTAACCTAACCTAACCTAACCTAACCTAACCTAACCTAACCTAACCTAACCTAACCTAACCTAACCTAACCTAACCTAACCTAACCTAACCTAACCTAACCTAACCTAACCTAACCTAACCTAACCTAACCTAACCTAACCTAACCTAACCTAACCTAACCTAACCTAACCTAACCTAACCTAACCTAACCTAACCTAACCTAACCTAACCTAACCTAACCTAACCTAACCTAACCTAACCTAACCTAACCTAACCTAACCTAACCTAACCTAACCTAACCTAACCTAACCTAACCTAACCTAACCTAACCTAACCTAACCTAACCTAACCTAACCTAACCTAACCTAACCTAACCTAACCTAACCTAACCTAACCTAACCTAACCTAACCTAACCTAACCTAACCTAACCTAACCTAACCTAACCTAACCTAACCTAACCTAACCTAACCTAACCTAACCTAACCTAACCTAACCTAACCTAACCTAACCTAACCTAACCTAACCTAACCTAACCTAACCTAACCTAACCTAACCTAACCTAACCTAACCTAACCTAACCTAACCTAACCTAACCTAACCTAACCTAACCTAACCTAACCTAACCTAACCTAACCTAACCTAACCTAACCTAACCTAACCTAACCTAACCTAACCTAACCTAACCTAACCTAACCTAACCTAACCTAACCTAACCTAACCTAACCTAACCTAACCTAACCTAACCTAACCTAACCTAACCTAACCTAACCTAACCTAACCTAACCTAACCTAACCTAACCTAACCTAACCTAACCTAACCTAACCTAACCTAACCTAACCTAACCTAACCTAACCTAACCTAACCTAACCTAACCTAACCTAACCTAACCTAACCTAACCTAACCTAACCTAACCTAACCTAACCTAACCTAACCTAACCTAACCTAACCTAACCTAACCTAACCTAACCTAACCTAACCTAACCTAACCTAACCTAACCTAACCTAACCTAACCTAACCTAACCTAACCTAACCTAACCTAACCTAACCTAACCTAACCTAACCTAACCTAACCTAACCTAACCTAACCTAACCTAACCTAACCTAACCTAACCTAACCTAACCTAACCTAACCTAACCTAACCTAACCTAACCTAACCTAACCTAACCTAACCTAACCTAACCTAACCTAACCTAACCTAACCTAACCTAACCTAACCTAACCTAACCTAACCTAACCTAACCTAACCTAACCTAACCTAACCTAACCTAACCTAACCTAACCTAACCTAACCTAACCTAACCTAACCTAACCTAACCTAACCTAACCTAACCTAACCTAACCTAACCTAACCTAACCTAACCTAACCTAACCTAACCTAACCTAACCTAACCTAACCTAACCTAACCTAACCTAACCTAACCTAACCTAACCTAACCTAACCTAACCTAACCTAACCTAACCTAACCTAACCTAACCTAACCTAACCTAACCTAACCTAACCTAACCTAACCTAACCTAACCTAACCTAACCTAACCTAACCTAACCTAACCTAACCTAACCTAACCTAACCTAACCTAACCTAACCTAACCTAACCTAACCTAACCTAACCTAACCTAACCTAACCTAACCTAACCTAACCTAACCTAACCTAACCTAACCTAACCTAACCTAACCTAACCTAACCTAACCTAACCTAACCTAACCTAACCTAACCTAACCTAACCTAACCTAACCTAACCTAACCTAACCTAACCTAACCTAACCTAACCTAACCTAACCTAACCTAACCTAACCTAACCTAACCTAACCTAACCTAACCTAACCTAACCTAACCTAACCTAACCTAACCTAACCTAACCTAACCTAACCTAACCTAACCTAACCTAACCTAACCTAACCTAACCTAACCTAACCTAACCTAACCTAACCTAACCTAACCTAACCTAACCTAACCTAACCTAACCTAACCTAACCTAACCTAACCTAACCTAACCTAACCTAACCTAACCTAACCTAACCTAACCTAACCTAACCTAACCTAACCTAACCTAACCTAACCTAACCTAACCTAACCTAACCTAACCTAACCTAACCTAACCTAACCTAACCTAACCTAACCTAACCTAACCTAACCTAACCTAACCTAACCTAACCTAACCTAACCTAACCTAACCTAACCTAACCTAACCTAACCTAACCTAACCTAACCTAACCTAACCTAACCTAACCTAACCTAACCTAACCTAACCTAACCTAACCTAACCTAACCTAACCTAACCTAACCTAACCTAACCTAACCTAACCTAACCTAACCTAACCTAACCTAACCTAACCTAACCTAACCTAACCTAACCTAACCTAACCTAACCTAACCTAACCTAACCTAACCTAACCTAACCTAACCTAACCTAACCTAACCTAACCTAACCTAACCTAACCTAACCTAACCTAACCTAACCTAACCTAACCTAACCTAACCTAACCTAACCTAACCTAACCTAACCTAACCTAACCTAACCTAACCTAACCTAACCTAACCTAACCTAACCTAACCTAACCTAACCTAACCTAACCTAACCTAACCTAACCTAACCTAACCTAACCTAACCTAACCTAACCTAACCTAACCTAACCTAACCTAACCTAACCTAACCTAACCTAACCTAACCTAACCTAACCTAACCTAACCTAACCTAACCTAACCTAACCTAACCTAACCTAACCTAACCTAACCTAACCTAACCTAACCTAACCTAACCTAACCTAACCTAACCTAACCTAACCTAACCTAACCTAACCTAACCTAACCTAACCTAACCTAACCTAACCTAACCTAACCTAACCTAACCTAACCTAACCTAACCTAACCTAACCTAACCTAACCTAACCTAACCTAACCTAACCTAACCTAACCTAACCTAACCTAACCTAACCTAACCTAACCTAACCTAACCTAACCTAACCTAACCTAACCTAACCTAACCTAACCTAACCTAACCTAACCTAACCTAACCTAACCTAACCTAACCTAACCTAACCTAACCTAACCTAACCTAACCTAACCTAACCTAACCTAACCTAACCTAACCTAACCTAACCTAACCTAACCTAACCTAACCTAACCTAACCTAACCTAACCTAACCTAACCTAACCTAACCTAACCTAACCTAACCTAACCTAACCTAACCTAACCTAACCTAACCTAACCTAACCTAACCTAACCTAACCTAACCTAACCTAACCTAACCTAACCTAACCTAACCTAACCTAACCTAACCTAACCTAACCTAACCTAACCTAACCTAACCTAACCTAACCTAACCTAACCTAACCTAACCTAACCTAACCTAACCTAACCTAACCTAACCTAACCTAACCTAACCTAACCTAACCTAACCTAACCTAACCTAACCTAACCTAACCTAACCTAACCTAACCTAACCTAACCTAACCTAACCTAACCTAACCTAACCTAACCTAACCTAACCTAACCTAACCTAACCTAACCTAACCTAACCTAACCTAACCTAACCTAACCTAATCTAACCTAACCTAACCTAACCTAACCTAACCTAACCTAACCTAACCTAACCTAACCTAACCTAACCTAACCTAACCTAACCTAACCTAACCTAACCTAACCTAACCTAACCTAACCTAACCTAACCTAACCTAACCTAACCTAACCTAACCTAACCTAACCTAACCTAACCTAACCTAACCTAACCTAACCTAACCTAACCTAACCTAACCTAACCTAACCTAACCTAACCTAACCTAACCTAACCTAACCTAACCTAACCTAACCTAACCTAACCTAACCTAACCTAACCTAACCTAACCTAACCTAACCTAACCTAACCTAACCTAACCTAACCTAACCTAACCTAACCTAACCTAACCTAACCTAACCTAACCTAACCTAACCTAACCTAACCTAACCTAACCTAACCTAACCTAACCTAACCTAACCTAACCTAACCTAACCTAACCTAACCTAACCTAACCTAACCTAACCTAACCTAACCTAACCTAACCTAACCTAACCTAACCTAACCTAACCTAACCTAACCTAACCTAACCTAACCTAACCTAACCTAACCTAACCTAACCTAACCTAACCTAACCTAACCTAACCTAACCTAACCTAACCTAACCTAACCTAACCTAACCTGACCTAACCTAACCTAACCTAACCTAACCTAACCTAACCTAACCTAACCTAACCTAACCTAACCTAACCTAACCTAACCTAACCTAACCTAACCTAACCTAACCTAACCTAACCTAACCTAACCTAACCTAAGCTAACCTAACCTAACCTAACCTAACCTAACCTAACCTAACCTAACCTAACCTAACCTAACCTAACCTAACCTAACCTAACCTAACCTAACCTAACCTAACCTAACCTAACCTAACCTAACCTAACCTAACCTAACCTAACCTAACCTAACCTAACCTAACCTAACCTAACCTAACCTAACCTAACCTAACCTAACCTAACCTAACCTAACCTAACCTAACCTAACCTAACCTAACCTAACCTGTAACTGCGTGCTGGACGATCTGCTGGACATGCAACTCCCAGCTGGTTGCCGAATTCAGGCATATGCGGACGATGTTTTGCTAATTGTTTCAGCCAAAGACGCACACCAGCTGCAAGTGACGACCAGCGGGGCATTGAACAGCATAGCAGAGTGGGGGAGAGGAGTTAAGTTGGTCTTCGGACCGGGTAAGACCAAGGCACTAGCCTTCTCTCCTACGGCCTCAAGGGCCGTCGTGCGTATGGATGGGGTGCAAATTAAGTTCAGCACTAATTTCACAATTCTGGGGGTTGTCTTAGACAACCGATTGACTTTCAGAGCCCATGTGCAGCACACCATCCAGAAAGCCAAATTAATCTACAATAGGCTTAGCATTTTCGTCCGGCCCACCTGGGGCCTCCACGCTGAGAACATCAGAACAATCTATAAACACGTAATTGTCCCTATCATCACGTACGCGTCCGGCATCTGGGGGCACGCAGCTAAAAAGAAATACGCCAGGCGGGCTCTCATCTCTTTGCAGAGGGGTTTTGCCCTTAGAATTATCAGGGGCTACAAAACGGTGTCTGCAAACGCGGCCATTGCAATTGCGGGTGTTCTCCCGCTGGACCTCGAGGTGCTCAGGGTGAGGGAGATTGAAGTGACCCGAGTCACTGGATCCACCTCTTACCTCCCCTCAGACATCTCCTATGAGGCACCTACCCCTGTCTCCCAGCTTCTTCATCCTGCCGAGCGCATTTCCATAACATATCGGATCGCACCCACCCAAGAATTGATAGACGAAGCCTGCTCCGAACGGTGCGTGCAATTTTATACAGACGGGAGCAAACTAGAATCTGGTGAAGTCGGGGCTGCGTGCGTCAGGGTTGATCCTGACGCCCGCATCCGCGACAGAACCCGCCACTATAAATTCAAGCTCCACGACTCATGCACAGTGTTCCAGGCGGAGCTGTTTGCCATTTATCAGGCCTGCCTTGTTGCCGGGACCGACGAGTACCCCGAGGCCCAAATTTTGTCGGACTCCAGAGCGGCCCTCGATGCCCTGGGCTGCAGAAGCAGCACCAACCCTCTGGTGTCCCTCATACAAAGGGCCGTGGTAGACCACGCTCGCATCACGGCGGGAACTATCACATTCGTCTGGGTCAGGGGACACTCAGGAGTCCTTGGCAATGAGCTGGCGGATGATGCTGCTGGGAGCGCCGCGTCTTCGCATCGGTCCCCCTCCTACTCCAACTTCCCCATTTCATACACCAAATTCCATGCACTCCGCTCCGCTAATGCCATCTGGGAGGAGAGATATACATCCTCCGACCAGGGCACATACACAAGATCTCTTCTACCAACGCCGGCAGCCTGCCTCGATCTGATCTCTTTACTCCCGCACGATTTCTTTTTAACACAATTCATAACAGCGCATGGGGCACACCTTACCTACCTAAAAAGGTTCCAAATTGCTCCTACAGACTGCTGTCCTTGCGATGGCACCTCTGCACAGAGCCCTAACCATTTGATTGAAACTTGCCCACGTTTTGCTACCCACCGCCAGAATTACCTATCGGCCCTGCCCCCCAATATCAACATCGAGTCCCCGTTCCATCTCCCTAATATAATGAGTTCCTCTCGTTCATCAACCATCCTAAATATGTTCGCCAAATTTATAACCGATATCTACACAAGACTAAAATGGTTCAATAGCCCTGCCATGCGGGTATAGAAATTTCTCTGATAATCTAGGCATAAACACGCACACAACCTATCATTGGTTGTTACTCTGATCCCATGCTGGCCCGCGTGCTAGTCTTTTCGAAGATATGGTCGCACGCCACCAAGTATAAGCGTCATGCATCTCGTTCTCTAATTTTAAGATATATTCTTTGATCAATGTGTATATTTGATTACCGGACTGCCGACGAGACCCCCCACCAAAACTACCGCGACTCAAGTCCCGCCTCTCGGGCAAGGCACGCGCCCGGTCATACGTCTGCGTCTTCGGTCCCAAATTATAATCCATGGCCTGGCTCGACTGTCAGCTCCCCTCCATCGGGGCATATTCAATTTGGAGAGGGGCAACCAACTGACAACGCCGCCCCCGAGGCGGACTAATGCCTCGCGCGCGGAAACATAGCTGGTGGGTCCCGTCGGCAGTCTGCCATACTGTGTCTTTATTTTTTATTTTTTTTTTTTTTTTCTTCGTGTGTTTTCTCCTCCTCCTATCCCCCTTCTTCCACTTTATTTCCTCTATCCTCTTACTTTTTGTATTTTTCTATCCTCCTCTCTCTTTCTACCTCTTTTTCTTGCCCTAGTCCGACATCGGAGGGCAACAAGCCTCGTCATGGGATGAGCCCGATGATGCCGGACCAATTTAACACATTCCACATCCTAAAACAAATAAATTGCTTTTATTTTAAATAAACTCACCTCCTAAACAAATGATATCAAAAAAAAAAAAAAAAAAACCTAACCTAACCTAACCTAACCTAACCTAACCTAACCTAACCTAACCTAACCTAACCTAACCTAACCTAACCTAACCTAACCTAACCTAACCTAACCTAACCTAACCTAACCTAACCTAACCTAACCTAACCTAACCTAACCTAACCTAACCTAACCTAACCTAACCTAACCTAACCTAACCTAACCTAACCTAACCTAACCTAACCTAACCTAACCTAACCTAACCTAACCTAACCTAACCTAACCTAACCTAACCTAACCTAACCTAACCTAACCTAACCTAACCTAACCTAACCTAACCTAACCTAACCTAACCTAACCTAACCTAACCTAACCTAACCTAACCTAACCTAACCTAACCTAACCTAACCTAACCTAACCTAACCTAACCTAACCTAACCTAACCTAACCTAACCTAACCTAACCTAACCTAACCTAACCTAACCTAACCTAACCTAACCTAACCTAACCTAACCTAACCTAACCTAACCTAACCTAACCTAACCTAACCTAACCTAACCTAACCTAACCTAACCTAACCTAACCTAACCTAACCTAACCTAACCTAACCTAACCTAACCTAACCTAACCTAACCTAACCTAACCTAACCTAACCTAACCTAACCTAACCTAACCTAACCTAACCTAACCTAACCTAACCTAACCTAACCTAACCTAACCTAACCTAACCTAACCTAACCTAACCTAACCTAACCTAACCTAACCTAACCTAACCTAACCTAACCTAACCTAACCTAACCTAACCTAACCTAACCTAACCTAACCTAACCTAACCTAACCTAACCTAACCTAACCTAACCTAACCTAACCTAACCTAACCTAACCTAACCTAACCTAACCTAACCTAACCTAACCTAACCTAACCTAACCTAACCTAACCTAACCTAACCTAACCTAACCTAACCTAACCTAACCTAACCTAACCTAACCTAACCTAACCTAACCTAACCTAACCTAACCTAACCTAACCTAACCTAACCTAACCTAACCTAACCTAACCTAACCTAACCTAACCTAACCTAACCTAACCTAACCTAACCTAACCTAACCTAACCTAACCTAACCTAACCTAACCTAACCTAACCTAACCTAACCTAACCTAACCTAACCTAACCTAACCTAACCTAACCTAACCTAACCTAACCTAACCTAACCTAACCTAACCTAACCCATTCTGGCTCTGACCGCCGACCAGTACGCAGCAAAAGCACGTGGCTCCCGCAGTAAAAAATTCGGAAAAATAGGTTTTTCTTACCGGATCGGGACGTGTGATACATCAAAAGTTGCGCGCTAACGCGGCGCATACGGTGGTGCAAAGTGCGTGAAAATTGGAGTTCAGTGCGAAGTAGAATTCACTAAAAAGTGAAAGTTTTAGTGAAATAGTGCAAAAATCAGTCAGTTTTTCGCTCACTGCGCCCGCAATTGTTGTGGCGCGTGGGTTTTGAGAATACCTGCGTGTGCGCCTTAGCGCCCCCTACACGACGGTGCAACTTGCCGATTTTTCCCGGTTATATTTACCGAGAAATTGGCAAAAATCAACATAACCTCTCGACACGTGGTTTGTCTTCCCGGGGCGGCCGGGTGTCGAAAAGGTCACCAATAGGAGGAGCGCAGCGCGACGGTTCATCCAACACCTCGAGCGTCGTCGCCGGCCACATATCAGCTAAGATTTTTAACTTTGAACTTTTGGTAAATTATATCTCGAAATTTTTATATGACATTAGATTTCATTATATTTTCTAAATTTAGTACCCATTAGGCCTTTCAATACAAAATTTAAATTTTCGAATTCGGATAAATAACAACTGAGATATAAATTTCCAAAGTTAGGGGTGAAAACTTCCCCCTAAGATTCTACTTAAACTATAAGACTTATTTTTATTCTGTGTATTGTGTCGGATAGCCCTGTGTTTGTTCTATTTTTAGGTGTTTTGTTTGTATTTTTAGGATTAATAGTCCAGGAGTTATTTAAATTTTAAGTTTGTTTTTTGACTTTGTGTTTTAGGGTATTAAAGTAGGGGGTTGGAGGGTTCATATTTGTCTAGGACTCCTCCCCGGACTTCCAAAAAGCCCAAACACCGGCGGGCTGGGCCTTTGTTTGAGAATTTACCCAAAAGTCGGCCATTTTGTTTCCGAATCCTCACTTTGGGTAAATTTTTAAACAGCCAATAGCTCGCTGGTTATTGGACTTAGGGAGTCGGGCTTTCCGGTGTAGGGGTTGGAAATTTACCATCTTTCGGGTCCCGGGGCAATTTTCCCCAAATTCCAATTTATTGGAATTTCGGGATTCCACGCCGTGGGAAGGGTAGCCCACGACCCGCCAACCGTCCCAGAAGAAACCCCGACTCTCTGGGCCCAATAGTTCGGGCGCTATATTAATTCCAAAATTTTTTGGAATTTTCCCAAAAAATTTTGGAATTGATATATCTCAGGAGTTATCACTCCTAGAGTGTTTGCGTCTTCTGCTAGGGTGTTTGTAATTTTGTCGCCCACCCCTTCCCATCCTTAGAATTCCCAAATTCCAACTTTTATTTTTGCCCCCCCCCCGAGCGATCGCGCGAGGTAGAGCTTGCCGGGGCCTTCCAGCCATCCCAAACCCGGGGCCTCTAGCCCTAATAGCGGCGGAGATACAGCCCTCCAAAGTTGGCGTCCGCCATCTTGGACGCCATTTTGAAAAACTTTGACAGGCCGTATCTCCCAAACTATTTGGGCTACAGGGTTGGGGATTTCTGCATAGGGGCTATCTGGAGGACCTTTACCAACGTAGTGGGGTAAATTTACCCTACTACGACCTGAAATTTTATTTTCAGTGAACCCCACCATCTTATAGGCCTTCACCCCCTCTATGTGGAAATCCAAAATCCCTGTTCTGGGTGACCAATAGTTCCCGAGCTACGGGCAATTTACCTAAAGTGAGGATAAATTACCCAAAACTTACCCTAGGGATAGCTCGGAAACTATTGGCCCTAGAAGGACGGGCTTGGCGCCCAGTTGTGGGGCTTTGTTAGCGCTACAAACGCTCTATAGAACGCGACCCGGTTGGAGCCGCCATTTTGGCCGCCATTTTGTTTTTAGGGAAAACTGTAATAACTTTGCGGCAAAAAATTTTAAAATTATACAGTTTTTAACTTAGGGTGTATTTCGCCACCCCTTACGACTTTTGATATAGGGTAGAGACGTAGAGTCACCATTTGTGACTCTACATCATAAAAACTAAAAATTTACATTTTAGGTATTTTTATCTAAAAATATTAAATTTTAATAAAAAATTTTGACTGAGTGCAGGTCGCTCATATATATTAGACCAGATCAGACAAAATATATATATATATATATAGTTAACACTTTAAATTTTTACACTTTTACACCACATTACTATACAGTTGACGATCTGCTCCCCATTTTACACCCTCCTTGTGTCAGAATAAAAGATGCCACTTGCGCATACGCCAGCAGGCAGACCGGCGCAGTCCCAGAGCCCAAGGAAAACCCCGGGAACCCCAACATCTGGCTCCTCAGAGCCTCATACCAGGGCTCAGGACCCCGGTCAGACTTTTATAAGGCGCGCGGCAGTTAAAAGGAGGTCTACTCACCTCATGGACCTGTACAAAAAGGGAATTTCCTCTGTCCAGAGAAGTTCGGTCGGCGATCTCATCCAGGAAATGATGCTCATGATGGAGAACATCCCGGAAAAGATAAAGGAGTACCCGCAGATGCGAAGGGACATCAAGTCTTTCCTGGAGGAGAAAGCCGACCGAAGCCTCACGATCCTCTTCGAACTGGGCAACCGGTTCGGAGACTTAGAGGAGAAACTGGAGTCTGCTCAAGCCACGCCGCAGCCGACCACCGCACAAATGACATCTACAACCAGTCAAGACATGAAGGCGGTGATGGAAAAACTAGCGGAAATAGAGTGCAGCCTAGGTGACATCACCTATGCTAGTACCCAGCACTCTGAAAAGCTAGAGCTGGTCTATAAAACTGCGGATGTGGTCAATCAAAACGTGACCACAGTGTTTGAGACCACCAAAGGAATATCAGTAGAGCAGAATGACAAACTAGAGGAAATCCAATCCAAACTACTTGAGATCGAGAGGGACACGGATATTGCGAGGATAAACTCGGAGGTCATTAAAGAACGGATTGGAGGCGAGGAAGGTGTAACTCCAGAAGAGCCAGTCTTGGACAAGTTAGAAAAGCTGGAAGTAATCATGGATAGGGCCAGGGCAGAACAGCTGACTATAAAACAACTAGTGGAGACTGTCCAAACCAGAGTCGCGCAGGCAGACCAACAGCCGGCGACAGTGACTCCGGGCAGCAAACTGACATATGCTGCTGTCGCCTCGACTCCGAAATTCCAGCCGGCACCGGCGCTTCACTCAATCGCAGTGACCTCGGAGGACGCCACACAGACGAGCGGTGAGGTCCTCGAGAGAGTGAAGCGAGCGGTGGACGCCAAGAAAGAGGGCATCAAAGTCGAAAAAATTAGAAAGGCCAAAAACCAAAAGGTTATAATAGGATGCCGAACTAGAGATGACCTGGATCAGGTAATAGATAAGATTGGTAAAAAAGACAGGGAACTTAGGGTCGCTCATATACCCAACAAGGACCCGCTTGTGATATTAAAAGACGTGCTACAGGATGACGACGAAACAATCATCGCAGCGGTGCTCCGGCAAAATGATAATATATTCGGAAACTTAACTGAGGAAGAAATTAGGCTGAGAATAAAATACAAAAGGCGGACACGAAACCCACAGACGGTGCATTTAATAATGCAGGTAAGTCCCGCAGTTTGGCACAGGATGATCGAGGCTGGTGCACTCCACATTGACCTCCAAAGGGTCAGGGTGGAGGACCAGTCTCCACTCATTCAATGTTCCCGCTGTTTGGCATATGGACATGGCAGGAAATACTGCACACAGGATGTGGACAAGTGCAGCCACTGCGGAGGACCGCATCTGCGGGCCAAATGTGAACTTTGGCTCGCTGCATCACCTCCGGAGTGCTGCAATTGTACTCATGCTGGGCTGAAGACTGCCAACCATAGTGCCTACAGTGAGGAATGTACAATTCGCAAAAAGTGGGACTACCTCGCCAGATCTACAACGGCATACTATACCAATTAGGGCACTCCACATTCACTATACATAACAATATAACATTATGACACAAATAAAATCTGCGATTTTAAGTGTAGTCATGGCGTAAAAATAGAAAACAAAATCTAAATTAGTATATTATGAAATATACTGATTTGATTGTAATTTAATTTTAGAAACTTCTTTTTAAAAATAACCTCAAAATTTTGCTCACATAAGAATTAATTCCCAAACAAATTAGGAACATAGTTTTGAAATAGATTGAATCGTCATTTTAATAAAATTTTAAATCTTTATAAATAATATAGTAAACTTTGTAACAATGGTAAAGTGTGAAAACAGAGAAGCCCGTAAGACTGATAGTAAAATAGATAAACAAGAATAAGAAAAAGGGATAGCAATATATATTTTTGAATATATATAAAACTGCCCTTAAATAGAAAAGATAAAATAGCAAGATAAAAGTATAGTATTAAGAATAGTTTAAATAACCACCCGCAACCACGGTTGCGATGTTTATGAATAAAAAGTAACAAATAACGTGTAAGAACATCATTAGAATAAGATAAAAGATAATAGCATATTAGAGATAAACAATGTCAAGTAAAAAGTACTGCATAAGCACATCAGTTATGTCAAAGTTAAAAAGATAAATAGATTATAAGAAAGAATGTAGAAATAAGCATAAACAATTAAACATTTTTGCTAAAATTAAGTAAGGAGATTTAAATGCAAATTGTAATAGTATTAGAAAATAGCTTAAGAACAAGAATGTAATCCCTTATGAAACAACAAAACTGTATTGTAATAGAGTACAGACATGAATATGGTAGCAAATAAATATTGTAATTCAATGTATCTGAATGTACCATACAGCCAATATGTTAATATTATAAGATCTAAATATTAAGTAAACATGAACTGTACTAGATAATATAAGATATAGAAGATAAGAAATAGTAAATAAATGGAAATGTATAAAATGATAGTAAATGTAAACAATAAGATATAGCAACTAGTAATAAGTCAGAAAGAAATTGTAACCAATTTGAAAAAATTGTGTGACCTTATTTATCCCGTGTTTTAAGAATAAATAAAAGTAGATAAAGAATAGTCAGGCTGGCATCCCACCAGCAATAAGAATGAATGTGGATGGATAAAAGA
>OX038887.1:47500-55000 GCA_943789525.1 Agriphila geniculea
CCTAACCTAACCTAACCTAACCTAACCTAACCTAACCTAACCTAACCTAACCTAACCTAACCTAACCTAACCTAACCTAACCTAACCTAACCTAACCTAACCTAACCTAACCTAACCTAACCTAACCTAACCTAACCTAACCTAACCTAACCTAACCTAACCTAACCTAACCTAACCTAACCTAACCTAACCTAACCTAACCTAACCTAACCTAACCTAACCTAACCTAACCTAACCTAACCTAACCTAACCTAACCTAACCTAACCTAACCTAACCTAACCTAACCTAACCTAACCTAACCTAACCTAACCTAACCTAACCTAACCTAACCTAACCTAACCTAACCTAACCTAACCTAACCTAACCTAACCTAACCTAACCTAACCTAACCTAACCTAACCTAACCTAACCTAACCTAACCTAACCTAACCTAACCTAACCTAACCTAACCTAACCTAACCTAACCTAACCTAACCTAACCTAACCTAACCTAACCTAACCTAACCTAACCTAACCTAACCTAACCTAACCTAACCTAACCTAACCTAACCTAACCTAACCTAACCTAACCTAACCTAACCTAACCTAACCTAACCTAACCTAACCTAACCTAACCTAACCTAACCTAACCTAACCTAACCTAACCTAACCTAACCTAACCTAACCTAACCTAACCTAACCTAACCTAACCTAACCTAACCTAACCTAACCTAACCTAACCTAACCTAACCTAACCTAACCTAACCTAACCTAACCTAACCTAACCTAACCTAACCTAACCTAACCTAACCTAACCTAACCTAACCTAACCTAACCTAACCTAACCTAACCTAACCTAACCTAACCTAACCTAACCTAACCTAACCTAACCTAACCTAACCTAACCTAACCTAACCTAACCTAACCTAACCTAACCTAACCTAACCTAACCTAACCTAACCTAACCTAACCTAACCTAACCTAACCTAACCTAACCTAACCTAACCTAACCTAACCTAACCTAACCTAACCTAACCTAACCTAACCTAACCTAACCTAACCTAACCTAACCTAACCTAACCTAACCTAACCTAACCTAACCTAACCTAACCTAACCTAACCTAACCTAACCTAACCTAACCTAACCTAACCTAACCTAACCTAACCTAACCTAACCTAACCTAACCTAACCTAACCTAACCTAACCTAACCTAACCTAACCTAACCTAACCTAACCTAACCTAACCTAACCTAACCTAACCTAACCTAACCTAACCTAACCTAACCTAACCTAACCTAACCTAACCTAACCTAACCTAACCTAACCTAACCTAACCTAACCTAACCTAACCTAACCTAACCTAACCTAACCTAACCTAACCTAACCTAACCTAACCTAACCTAACCTAACCTAACCTAACCTAACCTAACCTAACCTAACCTAACCTAACCTAACCTAACCTAACCTAACCTAACCTAACCTAACCTAACCTAACCTAACCTAACCTAACCTAACCTAACCTAACCTAACCTAACCTAACCTAACCTAACCTAACCTAACCTAACCTAACCTAACCTAACCTAACCTAACCTAACCTAACCTAACCTAACCTAACCTAACCTAACCTAACCTAACCTAACCTAACCTAACCTAACCTAACCTAACCTAACCTAACCTAACCTAACCTAACCTAACCTAACCTAACCTAACCTAACCTAACCTAACCTAACCTAACCTAACCTAACCTAACCTAACCTAACCTAACCTAACCTAACCTAACCTAACCTAACCTAACCTAACCTAACCTAACCTAACCTAACCTAACCTAACCTAACCTAACCTAACCTAACCTAACCTAACCTAACCTAACCTAACCTAACCTAACCTAACCTAACCTAACCTAACCTAACCTAACCTAACCTAACCTAACCTAACCTAACCTAACCTAACCTAACCTAACCTAACCTAACCTAACCTAACCTAACCTAACCTAACCTAACCTAACCTAACCTAACCTAACCTAACCTAACCTAACCTAACCTAACCTAACCTAACCTAACCTAACCTAACCTAACCTAACCTAACCTAACCTAACCTAACCTAACCTAACCTAACCTAACCTAACCTAACCTAACCTAACCTAACCTAACCTAACCTAACCTAACCTAACCTAACCTAACCTAACCTAACCTAACCTAACCTAACCTAACCTAACCTAACCTAACCTAACCTAACCTAACCTAACCTAACCTAACCTAACCTAACCTAACCTAACCTAACCTAACCTAACCTAACCTAACCTAACCTAACCTAACCTAACCTAACCTAACCTAACCTAACCTAACCTAACCTAACCTAACCTAACCTAACCTAACCTAACCTAACCTAACCTAACCTAACCTAACCTAACCTAACCTAACCTAACCTAACCTAACCTAACCTAACCTAACCTAACCTAACCTAACCTAACCTAACCTAACCTAACCTAACCTAACCTAACCTAACCTAACCTAACCTAACCTAACCTAACCTAACCTAACCTAACCTAACCTAACCTAACCTAACCTAACCTAACCTAACCTAACCTAACCTAACCTAACCTAACCTAACCTAACCTAACCTAACCTAACCTAACCTAACCTAACCTAACCTAACCTAACCTAACCTAACCTAACCTAACCTAACCTAACCCATTCTGGCTCCAACCGCCGAAGTGTAAGCAGCAAAAGCACGTGGCTCCTGCACTTAAAAAATCGAAAAAATAGGTTTTTCTTGACGTATCAAAGTGATCTTAGTGTCAAAAGTTGCGCGCTGACGAGGCGCATCCGTGGGTGATACGTGTGTGCAATTTGGATCACAGTGTGAAGCGCTATTAAGCGAAAAGTGAAAGTAAAGTGAAAAAGTGCAAAAATTCGACCAGTTTTTCGCCCATAGCGTCCTCAATTGTAGAGACGCGTGGGATTTGAAAATATCGGCTTGTGCGCAGCCGCGCCCTCTACGCAACGGTGCAACATCCGGATTTTTCCCGTGTGTATTTGCTGAAATATTAGCAAATATACACTTAACCTCGTGGCACGTGGTCGGTCTTCCCGGAGCGGCCGGGTGCTGAAGAGGCAACCATCTTGAGGAGCGCAGCACGGCGAGTCACCGGACACCTCGAACGTCGCCGTCGGCTGTATACAAGCTAAGATTTTTCACTTTAAACTTTTGAACAATTTTATCTCGATATTTTTCAAATTAATTATTTTTTCTTGTATTTTATTTAAATAGACCCCATTAGACCCTATTATTCAAAATTTAAATTTTTCAAATCGGTTCATAAACTCCGGAGATAAAATTTTTCAAAGGTAGGGGATGAAACTTCCCCCTGCAATTCTACTTTCATTTTAACTGATTTTTTATTTCTGTTTTATGTGTTTTGTAGTGCTTTGTCTGCTCTATTTTTAGGTTTTTGTTTTATAATTTTAGCCCTAATAGTTCTGTAAATATTTGTGTTTTTAGTTTTAAAATTGACATAGCGTTTTAGGGGTACAAGCTAGGGGGACAGAGGGTCCATATTCTCTTAGGACACCTCAGGGCACATCTAGAAAGCCCAAACACCGGGTGGCTAGGCCCTTATTTAAGAATTTACCCAAACGGCGGCCATTTTTGTTTTGAATCCTCACTTTGGGTAAATTCTTAAACTGCCAATAGCTCCGGAGTTCTTGGGCTTAGAGAGTCGGGCTTTCCGGTGTAGGGGTTGGAAATTTACCAACTTTCGGGTCCCGGGGAAATTTACCCAAAATTCCAACTTGTTGGAATTTCGGGATTTCACGCCGTGTGGATTGTAGCCCACGACCCGCCAACCCTCCCAGAAGAAACCCCGGCTCTCTGGGCCCAATAGTTTGGGCGCTATAATAATTCCAAAATTTTTTGGAATTTTTCCAAAAAATTTTGGAATTGCTATATCTCTGGAGATATAACTCCTAGAGAGTTAGCGTCTTTGGATAGGGTGCTAGTTATTTTGTCCCCTACCCCTTCCCATCCTTGGAAATTCAAATTTCCAACTTTTACTTTTGCCCCCCCCCCTAGCGATCGCGCGGGGTAGAGCTAGCCGGGGCACCCCGATAGCACCAAACCCGGTGTTCCTAGCCCCAATAGCGGCGGAGATACGACCCTTCAAAGTTGGCGTCCGCCATCTTGGACGCCATTTTGAAAAACTTTGAAGAGTCGTACATCCCAAACTATTTGGGCTACAGGGCTGGGGATTTTTGCGTAGGGGCTACCGGAGGGACCTCTTTCGACCTGATAGGGTAAATTTACCCTATCACGACTTGAAAATTTATTTTCAACTGACCCCACCATCCAGTAGGTCACCGGCCCCCCTATGCGAGGATCCAAAGTCCTAGTTCTAGGAGACCAATAGTTTCCGAGTTACGGGCAATTTACCTTTAGTGAGGATAAATTACCCAAATTTTACCCCAGGGATAGCTCGGAAACTATTGGTCCTAGAGGGACGTGCTTGGTATCGGGTTATAGGGCTTCAAAAGGGCTACAATCGCCCCATAGCACTAAACGTGATCGGAGCCACCATTTTGGCCGCCATCTTGTTTTTAGGTTTATCAATTGTATCTTTTCGGGAAAAAATCCTAAAAATACGCGGTTTTCGCTGACAGGTGCCTCCCGACACCAGATACATTATATTTAAAACTTGTAGACGTAGAGTCACTTTCTGTGACTCTACATACCAAATTCGACTTTTTTATATTTTTAGGTAAAATACCTAAAATATTTTATTTGACTGTTTAAATTGTGACTTGTCGTAGACCGCGCAGGGCGCCCAAAGATTTTTGGACAATTATATTAATATATATACACTCTTTTACATTTTTATTTTTACATTTACAAATTATTTACTTTATACACTTGACGATACTTCTCCCCACTGAGTGTGTGAACTTCCATTGATAGAACATAGGTTGCAGTGACCATGGCCTTTGTCCATACTCCAGTAAACAGACCAAACAAAGGTCAACCCTCTAACACTACACCAGGAGCCAGTCCAACCGGCTCCAAAACGGCCCCCATACATGATCTAGATGCGGGACTTTCGTTTATAAAAGGGCGCAACGTCAAGAGAAGGACACTCAACCTCTGGAACCAATATGAGAAAGGCACGACTAGACATGAGCTGGCGAAATGTACCACGGAAGAAATTCTTACAAAGAGCATGGAAACCATACAAGGTATACCAGATAAAATATTGGAGTATCCAGGCATGAGGAGAGACATTAAGTCTTACCTAGAAGTTCTGGCAGACTCCCAAATGTTAACCTTCTTTGAGCTGGCAAAACGTGTTAAACAAATGGAAGGAAACACAAAACACACTACACAATCGCCCCAAAATCCTACTCCCGGAAATGACGATGCCGCGATGAACAATATGTTGGAGGTTTTGAAAACAGAGTTGGAAGATCTCAAAACGCTCTTTGTAGAGTCTCATAGCGACCTCAGAAAAAGGCTGAAGGACCAGACCAACGTCCTTACCACCACAGCCGCTGCAATCGAGGCAGCACCACGGTCCATATCATCCCAGGCAATAACAACCAGCCAAGATGGGAAAGTACTGTTGGACAAACTGCATGAAATCGAGAGCAGCTTGGGCGACATCAGCTACCACAACGTCCAACAACTCGCAAAGCTAGACAAAATGGATGAGACTCTGAACATCGCAAACAAAAACATATGCAAATCACATAAAGATCTCTCCGAAATCGTAGGATTAGGCACAACGGACATCGGAGCCACAATCGGTACAATCAAACTTGGCATGGACAATGTTGAGACAAAGGTAGTTGCAGTCCAAGAACTGCTAACTAAGGCAGACCATCAGCCAACGATTTTGACTCCGAGCCCGAGGCCCACTTATGCCAGCATTGCCGCGTCAATCCCGTCCAAGATTCGACCGGCACTTCACTCAGTCGTGGTAACCTCGGATGACGCCACTGAGACCAGCGCGGAGGTCCTTGACAGGGTGAAGTGCGCGGTCGACGCCAAAAAAGAAGGGATAAGGGTGGAAAAAATCCGCAAAGCGCGAAATCAAAAAGTCATCATTGGTTGTCGCACAAGACAGGATCTGAACAAAGTTGTTAACAAGATTGAGACTAAAGATAAAAAACTGAAGGTCACTGCTATCGCAAATAAAGACCCTCTCGTCATAGTCAAGGACGTGCTGCTGGATGAGGATGAGACGGTCATCGCAGCAGTGCGCCGACAGAACGAGAGCGTCTTTAACGACATACCTGATGAAGACATACGGATGAAAATAAAATATAAAAAGCGTACTAGAAATCCGGCAGCAGCACACCTGATACTGCAGGTAAGTCCCGCTGTCTGGCACCGCATGGTGGCGGCTGGTGCACTCCACATCGACCTTCAGCGGGTCAAGGTGGAGGACCAGTCACCGCTCATCCAGTGTTCCCGCTGTTTGGGTTATGGCCATGGGAGAAAGTTCTGCACGCAGACCGAGGACAAGTGCAGCCACTGCGGGGGCCTACACTTGCGGGCCGAGTGTGAACTCAGGATCAATGGATCCCCACCGGAGTGCTGCAACTGTGTACGGTCTGGGCAAAAGGACTCTGATCATGGCCATAACGCATTCAGCGAGGATTGCCCGGTGCGGGCCAAATGGGACTACCTCGCCAGATCCACGACAGCTTATTACACGGACTAGGAAACCACTCCACAATAACACTTCACAAAATTACACCACACATCCCACAGTGTAAATCTTAGATTTAAAATGTGGGCATAAGATGGAATCAGTTAACAAAATAAGACTAATATATTTTGTAAATAAATTAGTTTTGTTAAAATTTTGCTATAGTAAATACAAAATTATATATTAAATTAAAAGTTCAAAATTTTGGCAAACAATAATAAATTACAAACCCCATTAGGCAAGTTAGTAAATTTAAACTGTAACACTCAATTAAATTATGAAAATTAGGTAAAATTATATCAGTATTTATAACAACTTTCTAAAGAATTAAAATGGAGTGGAACCTAATAAAATAGATTGAAATTTAAAAATAAGGTTTAAGAAAGGGGTTAGTTCTATATATCCTAAGTATATATAAAAAACTACCCTAGATTGTAAGAAAGTAAATAAAAAAAACAGATACAAAGTGTAAATATTTATCCGGAATGTATAAAACATGAATAAAGTATGTCATAGGAATAGAAAATAAGTCAATATTTGCTGTAAAATTGTTTTGATAAAACAGAAAATATGTAATAGTATTAAGGAATTTCTATATATTTTGTAGCATGATAGAATATAATAATAGATATAAGAACAAAAAATGAATGTCATAGAAATAAGAGTAAAAACTGAATGTAACAAATTGTCACCAAATTGTTTAAAAGTAGCTTGTAAAATAAGTAAAGATAAGGAAATTTTCATAAAACTGTCTTAAAAATATTATGTTTTAGAGAAACAAATTGAATTCAATTGTATTAAGCAATTTGAAATCAAATT
>OX038887.1:57500-77500 GCA_943789525.1 Agriphila geniculea
CCTAACCTAACCTAACCTAACCTAACCTAACCTAACCTAACCTAACCTAACCTAACCTAACCTAACCTAACCTAACCTAACCTAACCTAACCTAACCTAACCTAACCTAACCTAACCTAACCTAACCTAACCTAACCTAACCTAACCTAACCTAACCTAACCTAACCTAACCTAACCTAACCTAACCTAACCTAACCTAACCTAACCTAACCTAACCTAACCTAACCTAACCTAACCTAACCTAACCTAACCTAACCTAACCTAACCTAACCTAACCTAACCTAACCTAACCTAACCTAACCTAACCTAACCTAACCTAACCTAACCTAACCTAACCTAACCTAACCTAACCTAACCTAACCTAACCTAACCTAACCTAACCTAACCTAACCTAACCTAACCTAACCTAACCTAACCTAACCTAACCTAACCTAACCTAACCTAACCTAACCTAACCTAACCTAACCTAACCTAACCTAACCTAACCTAACCTAACCTAACCTAACCTAACCTAACCTAACCTAACCTAACCTAACCTAACCTAACCTAACCTAACCTAACCTAACCTAACCTAACCTAACCTAACCTAACCTAACCTAACCTAACCTAACCTAACCTAACCTAACCTAACCTAACCTAACCTAACCTAACCTAACCTAACCTAACCTAACCTAACCTAACCTAACCTAACCTAACCTAACCTAACCTAACCTAACCTAACCTAACCTAACCTAACCTAACCTAACCTAACCTAACCTAACCTAACCTAACCTAACCTAACCTAACCTAACCTAACCTAACCTAACCTAACCTAACCTAACCTAACCTAACCTAACCTAACCTAACCTAACCTAACCTAACCTAACCTAACCTAACCTAACCTAACCTAACCTAACCTAACCTAACCTAACCTAACCTAACCTAACCTAACCTAACCTAACCTAACCTAACCTAACCTAACCTAACCTAACCTAACCTAACCTAACCTAACCTAACCTAACCTAACCTAACCTAACCTAACCTAACCTAACCTAACCTAACCTAACCTAACCTAACCTAACCTAACCTAACCTAACCTAACCTAACCTAACCTAACCTAACCTAACCTAACCTAACCTAACCTAACCTAACCTAACCTAACCTAACCTAACCTAACCTAACCTAACCTAACCTAACCTAACCTAACCTAACCTAACCTAACCTAACCTAACCTAACCTAACCTAACCTAACCTAACCTAACCTAACCTAACCTAACCTAACCTAACCTAACCTAACCTAACCTAACCTAACCTAACCTAACCTAACCTAACCTAACCTTTTTTTTTTTTTTTTTTTTTTTTTTTGTCGAGGGGACCTCGGGTTACCGACTTCTTGGCCGCTGAGATTGCGACCAAGCGAGTCCGGAGCTCTCCTCCACGCACATCCGACAAGTCAAAAGCTCGTCGGATGTGCACGGAGGCATATCCGTTAAAACCCCCCGTTGTGACCTCACTGCCGGTTTGCGGCGGGATGGGTTCCTTCTTGGGAAGCAACCACCCCGCCCCGGTCGGCCCCAGCTTTTGAGCCGGGGCCTCCACCACGCGGGGGACGTCGCGTCACAATGCAACGTCCCCCCAGACGGAGAAAGGCTGTGCAATGCAGACTCGGGCATCTCGAGCCGTCGTCTGCTGCCTCACCCGTCTGTACACCACCGGAGGGGACAGAAGGCCCCCCCCACTAAACTGCGTTAAGGGGGAAGATTGTGGGCAAACTGCCGCCTTCGACCCCCTGGTCGCTTGCGTCTGATCAGGTCTGCCTGAGCGTCCCCCTCGCGGAGCCGCTCCATGGTCTCCTTCTCGGTCATCGCCTCCTCACAGAACGTGACCATAGCTTGCCAGGACCTGTCGTTGTCCAACATGGCCTTAACCACGCTGGGCAAAGAGAGGTCCGTTCCCACTGTAGCCATGAGTGCCCGTCGCTGCCTGCTCCAGGCTGTACATTCTGCTAGTGTATGCTGCGCCGAGTCTCTCGCATCACCACACTGGTGGCACATGGGGCTTGGCTCCCTCTGGATCATGTGGAGGTAATCGCCGAAGCACCCATGGCCGGTCATCACCTGTACTAGATGGTATGTCAGGGAGCCATGACTCCGTTCCACCCACTGCTTCAACACCGGTCTTATTGCCTCTACAACACGCCTGCCATATCTGGCAGTCTCTAGGTTTTCCGCCCAGTGCTCTAGTACAGCTTCCTGGGCGTCCCGTCTGATCGCTTCTGTTTCCTCAAGGGTTGGGCGGTCGCCTCTCTCTTTGCATTCCGCCCTGTGCCGATATATGGTGTCAAGCACCTCCGCCTCAAACTCCCAGGGCGGGGTACCTGCCAGGACTAGAGCCGCCGTTGAGGAGATCGTACGGTATCCTCTGATGGCCCTTATTGCCACTGCACGTTGTGGCGCTCGCAGGAGTGCGCGGATCTTCTCGTTTAGGGCCTCGATCCAGACTGGGGCCCCGTACAAAGCCATGCTTTTAACAACCGTAGCATAAAGGCGCCGGCATGTAGTGCTCGGGCCACCAATGTTTGGCAAAAGACGTCCCAGCGCCAGTGCCGTTCCGACCAGACGTGGAGCCAGTTTCTTGAAATGTGAGACGAAGCTCCAGCGACTGTCGAGCGTCAGGCCAAGATACCGTATAGTCTTCGCCACTGGGATCGTTTGCCCGTCCACCAATATTTGTGCCCCCTCAGGTGGTCCCTCCCGTGGTTCGTGGAAGTAGATCGCCTCTGTTTTGTTCAGGGCCACCTCGAGCCCCAGCATTCTAATTCTGTCCACAATCAGTGTTGTGCCGACGGTGGCTAAACGTGCAGCCTCCTGATAACTGCTGCCCCGGGCGGCAATAAGCGTGTCGTCTGCATAGCAGATTATGCTCATCCGGGGCAACAGAGTGCCACGAAGCACCCAATTGTAGCCAATGTTCCACAGGAGTGGACCCAGAACCGACCCCTGTGGAACTCCGCAGCTTACCTCTCGGCTCTGCATAACGCCACCTGGCCCTATGTATTTGACCTGGCGTCCTGCGAGGTAACTTGCCACTAGCTTTTGCAGGTATTGAGGAACCTGATGGTACCTGAGTCCTTCGAGTATGCTGCTGAAGGGGATGGTGTTGAATGCGTTGGCGATATCTAAGGACACCGCCAGTACGCTCTCCCCCCTCGATTTAGCCTTTTCGCATACATCTTTGAGGTCCTCAATAGCGTCGACAGTAGACCTTCCGACCCTGAACCCGAACTGTTTGTCTGACAGATCAGGCCCTGAGGTTGCCAAGTGTTCAGTAATCCGGGCCGCAAGAATACGCTCGAATAGTTTGCCCTCCTCGTCGAGCAGTACAATTGGCCTAAAGGCCGATGGGGAACCTGGAGCCCGCCCTTCCTTCTTAAGCAGGCATAGGCGGCCCGTCTTCCAGGCTGCAGGGAACTCCCCAGACTCCAGGCAGGCCGTGTAAAGTTTCCGCAACTGCTCGCCTAGATGTTTTGACGCCGCTACCAGGGCAAAACCCGGTACTCCATTCGGGCCTGGTGCCTTCTTCTTAGCCCGCAACCTGTCTACTGCCACTTCGAGCTCCGCCTCGGTAACGGGGGGGGCCCTTTCTGTGGTCTCGGTCTCTTGGCCCCTTGTTCGAGCTGTCATTGTCGGTGGAACAAACGCGCCTCTTCTAGGGAAGAGTCCCGCTACCGCGTCTCGCAGTTCCTCTAATTGGGGTGCCCCATGCCGCATCTTGCTGCGCACTACCATGTAAGGTCTCCCCCAAGGGTCCCGATCGAGGTCTTGGAGCCACTCCTCTCTAGCTCTTGATTTTGCCCTCTCGATTGCGATTTGAAGGGCAAGTTTGGTCTCCTTGTAGGTGTCGTAGAGGAGCTGCTCCTCTGAGTCAGTGTGTCTTCTTCTGCGACACCTTTTGTGCTCCCTTCGAGCTTCATTACAAGACTCTCGGAGAGCAGCAAGCTCCACGGACCACCAGTAAACCGCCTTTTTGTTCGGGGGCAGACCCTTGGAGCGCGGCATGGCGGCATCGCAAATAGCCGTAAGGCCTTCCCTCATTCTAAGAGCCTGTTGGTTAACGCTCTCATTGCTATCATCGTGGGATTCGAGACTCCAACTTGCCACGATCGCCGCCTCCTCCGCTAGTTCCTTGTCGTAGCTACTGGTAGACCACCTGGGGAAACGGGCACCCCTTCCTACATTCGTCCGAGGCAGCCTAGCTGGAGTCAGGGTGGAAATTTCGAATGTTATGTACAGATGGTCGGAGAGAGTTTCCACTTCCTTTTGTACGCACCAGCCAGAAACACGTGAGGCAAGGGAGGGGGTCGCAAATGTTATATCTATTATGGACGCACCATTTTTCCTTACGCACGTGTACTCGTTGCCCCTATTTACTACGTCGAGACCCAGCGACGCAACGAAGTCCGCTACCACATCACCTTTATCGTCAGTCACAGGTGATCCCCATACTGCCGACTTCGCATTCAGGTCCCCCATAACTAGCACTTGCATCGGGGCGAGCCGTCCCACCACTAATCCTAACCGGGAGATATAAGACTCGAGTTCGGCGACACTTCTATTTGGAGAGAAGTAGACTCCTACTACGGCAATATTCCCCCAACTAGCTACTACGTAACCCGGACCCCTGTCCTTAACGATCAGCGGGAACCGTGAGCTTGGGTCCGCAACGATAGCTACGGTGTCCTGACTATCCCCAGCCCAATGAGGCAGGGTTGGCACGTAATAAGGTTCTGAAATAACGGTGATGTCACTCTTCCACTCCACCATGGACTGCGATAGCAAGTCCTGTGCCCTGGTGGAGTGGTTGACATTCGCCTGGAGAAAACTGAATGATGGTGTTCTATTCATTGGACGTGTCTTCCGTTATCTCCATCTCCGCCGTTAGCAGAGGGTTCTCAACTGTAAGAGGCACCGGAGTTCCAAGGCCCACTTTTCCTTTCAAATTAGGAGGATTGCATTTCTTGCCCCCCATTTTGTGACCAGCGGATCGCCCGGCGTCCGAACATACCGCGCATCTGAATTCTGCTGTGCAGTCCGCCGCGTTATGGCCCGACTTCCCACAGCGGTAGCATAGCTTGCTGCGGTCCACCTTACTCGGACATCTTTGGCTCGTGTGTCCCAGTCCCAGACATCGGAAGCATCGCATGGGCAGCGGATCAAGGGCGCGCACCTGAGCGGAGCTCCATCCAACAAGGAGCCTACCGGCCTCCAAAATAGATTTGGCGGCTGCAACTGGACACTTGGCCAGCGCTGTTCCCAAGCCCCCAGGGCTGAATCGCACCTCTTTAACCTGAACTTGATCGGGAGAGCAGCCGCCTTTTTCGGAGATGGCCGCTACAATATCTTCTCTTCCAACAGAGTCATCAAGCCCCGATATTCGCAAATCAGCGCATTTGATGGGTCTGGCGACCTTAACAGAATCACCCAACACTTCGCGCAGCTTGGTGGCCAGTGCATCCGCCTTCGCCCCATTCTCTGAACCCGGAATTGAGAGAATCCTGGCCCCTGTGGCTGCCTGCTTGCATCTTACGCCATCCAGCCCAAAGTCTTTGAGCTGCAGCCCTGCTCTCGCCTTTCCCATGATGCTAGCATAGGTAACTCCCTTCTCCAGCGCGTCTCCGCTGAGAGTCAGTACGATCGCAGCAGTCCGTGGAGAGGCGAGGTTAGCCTTCTTTTTCTTTTTCTTCTTGGCCTTTTTGGCCGGTGCTGGAGCTGCTGCACCTGATACCTGCTCAGCGGCATCCGCTTTACGCCTCTTGTTCTTTTTCTTTCTACCCTCCGCTGTTTCCCAATCTCCCTCTGCTGGGGCAGGGGTAGCGGGCGCTGGTGGGTTGCCAGCCGCGGGTTTCAGCTGTCTTGGTGCCGGTTTTGGCTTCTCGTTTGGCTTCGGTTTCGGCGCAGATTTCGGAGCTGGTTTCGAAGCAGATTTTGGTGCCGCCTTCGGCACAGGTGTTGGTGCCGATTGTGGTCCTGATTTGGGCACCGGTTTTGGTGCCGGAAGACTCGCCGCCGGGGCAGGTGGCAACGGTTGGCCCATCGACTCCTTTCTACTTGCCGCCAATGGTGGCCTGAGGATAGGTGCAGGAGGCAACCTCTCTTCGAAACTGGACAGTCTCGTGTTGACTATCCCACCAATCTCTACGGCTACATCGCGCGTAATTTTGTCAATCACTTCCTGCGGAACTACCATAGGTCCGGAGGGAAGAGGAGATTTTGTAGTGTCACGTGCACTACGCTCCGAAAATGCTCTGCGGAGTGATCTCAACTCTTCGCGTAAGTTCTCCAGTTCTTTAGAAAGACGGACGTTGTCAGCATGGAGTCTCCTCGTCTGGGTATCCGGGGATCTAGTTGTTAGTTGATCCAGAATCTGACTGAGACCCTGAGTTGCCTCCTTTAACTGTTTCTGCGACGTTCCGCTTAACTTCTTGGACTTAACAGAGACATCCATAATATCCCTGATAAGTTTATGCCCAAACACTCTGAGAGTCGAGGCACTTTCACCCTCCGGTTCTGACGTCGCCTCTATATCCCAGAGCTCCGTCCCATCCATTACATCCTCTACATCCCTGTCATACTCCGACAGTGGGCGTTCAGGACGCTGTTCCTTTTCGGCTTCCCATTCAGCGCGCAGTTCTCGTTCGGCTTGTTTTTCTTCGTCCTCCTTTTCCAATTTCTTTAGGAATCGTTTGGCATTTGGGATACCAATATAGGTGCTCGTTTCAGGAACACGTCCCTGTCTGCCCAATCCACCACGGCCGCGACTGAGTTTGGCAGATTTTCGGATTTTTGCAACCCCTGCCGACACTTTGACGCCGCCATCTGACCCGACAGAATTCGGGACTTTGTTTGAGCTTCGAGGGCGCTTTCTTCTTGCTCCACCATCGGCAAGGTTAGGAATACTTCCCCTGAGGGAGCGAACAGATTCCTCGTCCGATGAATACATGTCAGACGCCGTGTTCATTTCTGACGCAGATTGCTGAGCTGACGCAAATTGCACCTGCTCATTTGACACGCTTGAGCTAAGCTTCTTCTGCTCGCTTCCGCCTGAGCTAGGCCCACCATTTACGTCATATAATAAAGTTAAAGATTTTGATTTTTCCATTTTTATTCCCACGAGTAAAAAAAGACATGGTTGAACCACCCGGGCAGAGGCCTATACCCGGGCAGGCCGGGGTTCTCGAAGCAGGGCCCGGCTTATTCCCTGCTCCGTTGCCGTGTATCGACTGAACTCCCAACAGCCATTCACCCCCTCGCCATCGACGCGACAAAAAGCTTGGGGTTGGGGTTTTTTATGGAGGTTTTCTCCTCGCGGGGACACCCAATTAAGGGCAGCCCCACCGGCCCTAAGACGTGACTAGGTCACCGGTTTTGCCGACGGTTGGCAACGAATGCCCGTCCGCCGATCACGTTTTACCGCGACCGGACGAACCCGCCGCCCACGCTCGCACCGCCGCTACCCGGAATCTCCAGGACGCCGGCCGAGCCCGAACCGAGTCGCCGCTACCCAGAATACGTCTGGGACGCCGACTCGGAGCCCACACTATCCGCCGAAGCGGACAGGACCGTGAGGTCCCCGTCCGTAATTTTTTAGAGAGGTTTTCTTCCTCGCAGCCCCCATCCGTTGGGATGGCGGCCCTCGCTCCCGCACCACGTACGGGGTTACGAGCGGATGACGCCAGGACAGAACCGGCGCCATCTCCGACTGCCAGACCATTAGCCGTCACCGTATCAAAAACGGTGACGCCCAGGGTGCACCGCGAGGAGGTTGTCTGACATGGCACCCCAACCTAACCTAACCTAACCTAACCTAACCTAACCTAACCTAACCTAACCTAACCTAACCTAACCTAACCTAACCTAACCTAACCTAACCTAACCTAACCTAACCTAACCTAACCTAACCTAACCTAACCTAACCTAACCTAACCTAACCTAACCTAACCTAACCTAACCTAACCTAACCTAACCTAACCTAACCTAACCTAACCTAACCTAACCTAACCTAACCTAACCTAACCTAACCTAACCTAACCTAACCTAACCTAACCTAACCTAACCTAACCTAACCTAACCTAACCTAACCTAACCTAACCTAACCTAACCTAACCTAACCTAACCTAACCTAACCTAACCTAACCTAACCTAACCTAACCTAACCTAACCTAACCTAACCTAACCTAACCTAACCTAACCTAACCTAACCTAACCTAACCTAACCTAACCTAACCTAACCTAACCTAACCTAACCTAACCTAACCTAACCTAACCTAACCTAACCTAACCTAACCTAACCTAACCTAACCTAACCTAACCTAACCTAACCTAACCTAACCTAACCTAACCTAACCTAACCTAACCTAACCTAACCTAACCTAACCTAACCTAACCTAACCTAACCTAACCTAACCTAACCTAACCTAACCTAACCTAACCTAACCTAACCTAACGTAACCTAACCTAACCTAACCTAACCTAACCTAACCTAACCTAACCTAACCTAACCTAACCTAACCTAACCTAACCTAACCTAACCTAACCTAACCTAACCTAACCTAACCTAACCTAACCTAACCTAACCTAACCTAACCTAACCTAACCTAACCTAACCTAACCTAACCTAACCTAACCTAACCTAACCTAACCTAACCTAACCTAACCTAACCTAACCTAACCTAACCTAACCTAACCTAACCTAACCTAACCTAACCTAACCTAACCTAACCTAACCTAACCTAACCTAACCTAACCTAACCTAACCTAACCTAACCTAACCTAACCTAACCTAACCTAACCTAACCTAACCCAGTTGCACTCCGAACGCCGAAGAGATAGCAGCAAAACCACGTGCGCTCCGCAATAAAAAATTCGGAAAAGTGGGTTTTTCTAACCGCAGCAACACGTGCGATACCTCAAAAGTTGCGCGCTCGCGAGCCGCACACGGGGGTGAAAAGTTTTTGAAAATCCCTGCACAGTGTGAAAAGTTATTTGTGATAAAGTGAAAGTTTGAGTGAAAAAGTTAAAAATTTGGCCAGTTTTTTGCCAATAGTGTCCCCAACTTTCAAGACGCGTGGGATTTCGATATATCGGCGTGTGCGCAGTGGCGCCCTCTACAAGGCTACGCAACCAGCTGAATTTTAGCGGTTAAATCCGCTGAAATATTTACAAAAAACCAAATAACCTCAAACCACGAGGTCGGTCTTCCCGGGGCGGCCGGGTGGTTTTGAGAAACTCAGCGGACGCAGCGCAGCGGGGCGAGCCACGCGACGCTTCGAGCATCGAAAACGGCCAAGAAACAGCTAAGATATTTAGTTTTAAAATTTTAAAAATTTTCGAAAAGTTTTATCTCCTAAATTTTATAGTACATCATTTTGGTTTTAAATTTATATTTGTAGTATTTGCTAATATCCATCTAATAAAAAAGAAATTTTTGAAATCGTACAAATAGTTACGGAGATAAAAATTTTTGAAGTTAAGGGTGGAAACTTCCCCCTTAATTTGTGCCTTTGTTTTAAGAGTTATTTTTATTGTGTTTTTTGTGTTAGGTAGCGCCGTGATTCTTCTATTTTTAAGTTTTTGGTTTATATTTTTCGGACCAATATTGTGGGAGAAATTCAAAATTTAAAGTTTATTTTTGACTTAGCTTTTTAGGGTAGGAAAATAGGGGGCAAAAGGGTCCATATTCGTTAAGGACACCTCATTGGACATCCAGAAAGCCCAAACACCGGTGGCCTGGGGCTTAAATTCAGAATTTACCCTATTTTCCGCCATTTTGTTTGTGAATCCTCACTTAGGGTAAATTCTTAAAAGTCCAATAGCTCCCAAGTCTTTGGACATAGAGAGTCGGGATTTGCAGTGTAGAGGGTCGAAAATAACCATCTTTCGGACCTCGGGTAAATTTTCCCGAAATTCCATATTATTGGAATTTCGGGTTTTCACATAGTGGACGGGATAGCTTACGACCCCCCCACCTTCCCAGAAAAAATCCCGACTCTGTAGGCCCAATAGTTTTGGCGTAATTAATTTTTCAAAATTTTTTGAAAATTTTTTGGATTTGCTTTAGCTCCCACAGTATTCGTCCTAGCCACTTGGCGTCTTTGGCTAGGGTGCACAGAATTTTGTCCCCCACCTCTTCCCATACCCAAAATTCCTAAAATCCGACTTTTATCCTTGCCCCCCCCCCTAGCGATCTTGCGGGGTAGAACTCGCTGGGGCACCCAGGCGACACCAAACCCGGAGTTCCTAGCCCCAATAGCGGCAGAGATACGACCCTTCAAAGTTGGCGTCCGCCATCTTGGACGCCATTTTGAAAGGTCGTACCTCCAAAACTATCGGGGCTACAGGCCTGGGGATTTTTTCATAGGGGCTGCCGGAGAGACCACCTTCCAACCTATAGGGTAAAATTACCCTATCGTCACCTTAAAATTTATTTTAAGGTGACCACACTATTCGATAGGTTTTCGGTCCCCCTATGGGAATGTCCAAGGCCCTGGCCTTAGGGGAGGAATAGTTTCCGAGTTACGGGCGATTTACCCTAAGTGAGGATAAATTTTTCGAAATTTACCCTAGGGATAGCTCGGAAACTATTCGTCTCAGAGCAACGAGCTTGGTGTCAAACTTTAGGGCTTAATAAGGGCTATAAACGCCTCATAGGACGTGACCCGATTGGTGCCGCCGTTTCGGCCGCCATTTTGTTTTTGTTTAAATTAGTTGTAACTTTGGGGGAAAAATTTCTAAAAATAAGGGGTTTTTGCTCAGAGGTGTATTTTTACACCCCCTAAACTATATTGACAAGGCAGAAACATAGAGTCACAATTGGTGTCTCTACATAGTAAATAAAAAATTTTTGGAAACTTAGGTAAATTACCTAAGGTTTACATTTTTTGACCCTAAAATTTTTTGACTTTTAGACTGCGCAGGTCGCTTTATACATTGACACATATATATACATATATATACTTATATACTATATTTTATACACTTTTTCATCGTATTCTTTTAAGTTTTGTGACGAACTGCTCCCCACTTGCACTTCAACTGCAATAGGAAACATCCCCTAAGATGGCATTTGTGCACACACCCGTAAACCGACCGGTAAAGCCCCAAAGCCCACGTAAATCCCCGGGAACCCCACCATCTGGCTCCAAGGAGCCCCAAATTAGGGCACAAAACCCCGGTACGGCCTTCATTAAACGTGCGGCGGTAAAAAGGAGGTCCATGGACCTAATGGACTCCTTTAAGAGAGGAGCGCACTCTGACTCTGACAAGTCGGTCAGCGAGCTCATCCACGAAATGATGGTCTCTATGGAGACGATCCCAGAAAAGATGAAGGAGTACCCGCAAATGCGGAGGGACATAAAGTTTTTCGTGGAGAAGCAAGCTGACCGGAGTCTTACCATCCTCTTCGAACTGGGTAACCGGTTCGGGGATCTAGAGAGCAAAATAGAGTCGCTCCAAGTCACACCTCAGCCAACCACCACACAAACGGCAATAACACCTGGCCAGGGCATGGAGGTGGTAATGGCGAAACTAGCAGAGATTGAGAGTAGCCTGGGTGATATCACCTATACTGGCACCCAGCACTCCGAAAAGCTAGAGGAAATATACAGGACCGTGGACGTTACCTACACAAACGTGAGCACGGTGTATGATACGGCCAAGGGAATACCAGCAGAGCTCAGTGGCAAACTGGATGAATTTGGAGCTCTGCTGACCGAAATCGCCAAGGACGTAGATGACGCCAGGATCAGCTCTGACGTTGTTAGAGAACGGATGGGAGGGGTGGATGGCGAAACACCAGAACTGCCAGTTCTAGATAAACTAGAAAGGCTGGAAGAACTGATAGAAAGCGCCAGAACCGAACAGCAGGCGACAAAAAACTTGGTAGAGACCGTCCAAACCAGAATGGAGCAGGCAGACCATCAGCCGATGACGGCGGCCCCAGGCAGCAAACCAACGTATGCCGCTGTCGCTTCGACTCCGAAGTTCCAACCGGCGCCGGCGCTCCACTCAATCGCAGTGACCTCGGAGGACGCCACACAGACGAGCGGTGAGGTCCTCGATAGGGTGAAGCGTGCGGTAAACGCAAAGAAGGAGGGTATCAAGGTCGAGAAAATAAGAAAGGCGAAAAACCAGAAGATAATAATCGGGTGCCGAACGAAGGACGACCTTGACCAGCTGATCGAGAATATAAAGAAGAAAGACAGGGAATTGAAGGTCACGCATATGCCAAACAAAGATCCGTTGGTAATTCTGAAGGATGTGCTGCTGGACGACGACGAAACACTCGTCGCAGCGATACTCCGACAGAATGAAAGTATCTTCAAAGACCTAGAAGAAAAAGAAAAAAGGCTGAAAATAAAATATAAAAGGAAAACAAAAAATCCGTTAGCTGTACATATAATTATGCAAGTAAGCCCTGCAATATGGCACCGAGTAGTTGAGGCTGGTGCGCTCCACATCGACCTCCAAAGGGTCAAGGTGGAGGACCAGTCTCCGCTCATTCAATGCTCACGCTGTTTGGCGTACGGGCACGGCCGCAAGTATTGTACACAGGACGCGGACCGATGCAGTCACTGCGGGGGACCCCACTTGCGGGCCAACTGTGAAGCTTGGCTTGCTGGGTCTCCTCCGGAGTGCTGCAACTGTGCGCGCACTGATAAAAAAGATGCCACCCATAGCGCGTATAGTGAAGAGTGCCCTGTCCGTAAAAAATGGGACTACCTGGCAAGACTCACAACTGCGTACTACACTAATTAGGAAGTAACTCCACACTACACAACAATCTACACAAACTGATATACATTAAAACTTAGTTTTAAATGTAGTCAAGTCGTGAACACATACTATCATATGATTAAAAACAGTTATATTTTGTAAATATACGGTTTTTATAAAATTAGTATTTACCCAAAATTCAATTCAAAATTTTTTTTATGTCAAAAATGTAAACTAAAAATAGCAACAAATAGTAAATTATAGCTAATAACAAGTAATAATAGAAATTTTTTCTCTTCAATTATAAAGTTTGGCAAAATCATTGTTTCTTGGAAATAGCATAATATATAAATTAGAAAATAGCATAATGGAGTGAAACCAGAAATAAATGTTTTAAAAATGTTAACAGTATAAGAAATAGGATAGTAATATATATCTGTAGAATATATATCAAACTACCTCTGTATGAAAGAAAGTTTAAAAAATAGATTGAATAAAGTGTAATATGTAATAGAAATAGATAAGAAATAGTTTTAAGCATGCATAAAAATGTATTAAAGTAGCACCTAACGGATATAAATATGTATCAATAAATATAAGACGAAGGAATAAATATTAAGAACATAGAAAGTAAGTAAAATTAAGATTGAAAATAGTGTTAAATGTTCAAGTAAACTAGAAAAGTAAGGAAGCAAGAATAAAAAGTTTATTGAATTATGTTTGGCACATAGATCTTGAAGGAATTGTTAAGTCTTTAATAAAACAAATACAAAATGCGTGTATTAGAAAAATAGAAAACTATGCTAAGAATATTGTCTTAAAAACTGTAATGTCAAAATAGAAATATAAGATGAAATAAAAATAAAGCACAATGTCTACTAAATAGATATATGAAGAAATAGATAAAATTGTGATAAAAAACCAAATTGTATTAGAAAAATTGGAAATATGTAATTAACATAAACACAAAAGATATAGCATATAAGACACATTGTAAATGAGAGAATTGGAAAAATTGTGTACCTTCATTTCCCTGAGTTTATAATAAAGATAAATATAAAAATAGGAATAGCTAGGCGGGCAATCCCACCCGTTAAGAGTAAGAAAGAGATGAATGAAAGAAAGATAAAGTATGTGGAATAAAAGTGCGAGAGGAATAACTGCGAGAACTTGAATGAATGAGAGCTAAGATATAAAAAGGCCCGGACCTACGTCTGGGGAGCAGAGAAAAAAAAAAAAAAAAAAAAAAAAAAAAAAAAAAAAAAAAAAAAAAAAAAAAAAAAAAAAAAAAAAAAAAAAAAAAAAAAAAAAAAAAAAAAAAACCTAACCTAACCTAACCTAACCTAACCTAACCTAACCTAACCTAACCTAACCTAACCTAACCTAACCTAACCTAACCTAACCTAACCTAACCTAACCTAACCTAACCTAACCTAACCTAACCTAACCTAACCTAACCTAACCTAACCTAACCTAACCTAACCTAACCTAACCTAACCTAACCTAACCTAACCTAACCTAACCTAACCTAACCTAACCTAACCTAACCTAACCTAACCTAACCTAACCTAACCTAACCTAACCTAACCTAACCTAACCTAACCTAACCTAACCTAACCTAACCTAACCTAACCTAACCTAACCTAACCTAACCTAACCTAACCTAACCTAACCTAACCTAACCTAACCTAACCTAACCTAACCTAACCTAACCTAACCTAACCTAACCTAACCTAACCTAACCTAACCTAACGATTCTGGCTCCGACCGCCGAAGTGTAAGCAGCAAAAGCACGTGGCTCCTGCACTTAAAAAATCGAAAAAATAGGTTTTTCTTGACGTATCAAGGTGATTGAAGTGTCAAAAGTTGCGCGCTGACGAGGCGCATCCGTGGGTGATACGAAAGTGAAAATTGGATCACAGTGTGAAGCGCTATTAAGCGAAAAGTGAAAGTTAAGTGAAAAAGTGCAAAAATTCGGCCAGTTTTTCGCCCACAGCGTCCTCAATTATAGAGACGCGTGGGATTTGAAAACATCATCTTGTGCGCAGCCGCGCCCTCTACACAACGGTGCAACATCCAGATTTTTCCCGTGTGTATTTGCTGAAATATTAGCAAATATACACTTAACCTCTCTGCACGTGGTCGGTCTTCCCGGAGCGGCCGGGTGTTGAAGAGGCAACCATCTAGAGGAGCGCAGCGCGGCGAGTCACCGGACACCTCGAACGTCGCCGTCGGCTGCATACAAGTTAAGATTTTTCACTTTGAACTTTTGAACAATTGTATTTCGAAATTTTTCTTATTAATTATTTTTTCTTATATTTTATATAAATAGAACTCATTAAATCCTATTAGTCAAAATTTAAATTTTTAAAATCGGTTGATAAATCCCGGAGATACAATTTTTCAAAGGTAGGGGATGAAACTTCCCCCTTTAATTGTGCTTCCATTTTAAGCTGTATTTTAAATCTGTTTATTGTGCTTTGTAGTGTTCTTCTTGTACTATTTTTAGGTTTTTGTTTTATATTTTTAGCCCTAATAGTTTAGGAAATATTTGTGTTTTTAGTTTTTATTTTGACTTTGCTTTTTAGGGGTACAAGCTAGGGGGTCAGAGGGTCCATATTTACTTAGGACACCTCAGGGCACATCCTAAAAGCCCAAACACCAGGTGGCTAGGCCCTTATTTAAAAATTTACCCAAAAGTCGGCCATTTTCTTTTTGAATCCTCACTTTGGGTAAATTTTTAAACAGCCAATAGCTCGCTGGTTATTGGACTTAGAGAGACGGGATTTGCGAAGTAGGGGGTGTATTTAGTCCATCTATCGAGTCCCGGGGCAAATTACCCAAAATACCACTATTGTGGAATTCAGCGATTTCACGCAGTGTGAAGGGTAGCTTACGATCCCCCTACCCCCCTGCAAGAAACCCCGTCTCTCTAGGCCTAATAGTTTGGGCGCTATATTTATTCCAAAATTTTTTGGAATTTTTTGGAATCATTTTGGAATTGATATATCTCCCAAACTACTCATCTGATTGAGTTGGCGTCTTTGGCTAGGGTGTATATTTTTCTTCCCCCTACCCCCTCCCATCCTTAGAATCCCTAAATTCCAACCTCGAACCTTGCCCCTACCCCTAGCAATCGCGCGAGCTAGAACTCGCCGGGGCTCCTCTATTACCCCAAACCCGGGCTTCCTAGCCCCAATAGCGGCGGAGATACGACCCTTCAAAGTTGGCGTCCGCCATCTTGGACGCCATTTTGAAAAACTTTGAAGAGTCGTACATCCCAAACTATTTGGGCTACAGGGCTGGGGATTTTTGCGTAGGGACTGCCGGAGGGACCTCTTTCGACCTGATAGGGTAAATTTACCCTATCACGACTTGGAAATTTATTTCCAACTGACCCCGCCATCCGGTAGGTCTTTGGCCCCCCTATGCGAAAATCCAAAGTCCCAGTTCTAGGAGACCAATAGTTTCCGAGTTACGGGCAATTTACCTTTAGTGAGGATAAATTACCCAAATTTTACCCCAGGGATAGCTCGGAATCTATTGGTCCCAGAGGGGCGTGCTTGGTATCGAGTCATAGGGCTTCATTAGGGCTATAATCGGCCCATAGTACTCGACGTGATCGGAGCCGCCATTTTGGCCGCCATTTTGTTTTTAGGTAAATTAGTCGTAACTTTACGGGAAAAAATCCTAAAAATTCGCGGTTTTCGTTGACAGGTGTCTCCCGTCACCTTATTTAGCTTAATAAAAATTGGTAGACGTAGAGTCACATTTGGTGACTCTACATAGGAAAATTGACTTTTTGGATCTTTTTGGTAAATTACCAAAAAATTTTTTGTTTTTGACTATTTAAATTGTGACTTGTCGTAGACCGCGCAGGGCGCCCAAAATTTTAAGACAAATATATTCACTATATACTCTTTTACACTTTTATTTTTACATTTTACAAATTATTTACACTTTACAATTGACGACACTTCTCCCCGTTAAGTTGGTTAACCTCCATTGGTATAACATCGGTTGCAGTTATCATGGCTTTTGTCCATACCCCAGTAGGCAGACCTGACAAAGGCCAACGCTCAAATATCACACCAGGAGCCAGTCCACCCGGCTCCAGAATGACCCCCACACACGATCTAGATGCGGGTCGTCTGTTTGCAAAAGGGCGTAACGCCAAGAAAAGGACACTCAACCTGTGGAGTCAATACGAAAAAGGCACGATTAGGCATGAGCTAGCGAAGTGTACCATGGAAGAAATCCTCACAAAGAGTATGGAAACCATACAAGGTATACCAGACAAAATCTTGGAATACCCAGGCATGAGAAGAGATATTAAATCTTATCTCGAAGTCCTGGCAGACTCTCAAATGTTAACTTTCTTCGAGCTAGCGAAACGTGTCAAACAAATGGAGCAGACCACAAAACAGGTTACACCAACATCACAAGAACCTCCTTCCGGAAACGACGACGCGGTGACGAGAAATATGTTGGAAGTTCTGAAGACAGAGCTAGAAGACATCAAAACGCTCTTTGTAGAGTCGCACAGTGACCTTAGAAAAAGGCTGAAGGACCAGACCAGCGTCCTTACCACCACAGCCGCTGCACTCGAAGCCGCACCACAGTCCAGGTCATCACAGGCAATAACAGCTAGCCACGATGGAAAACTGCTCATGGACAAACTGCAAGAAATCGAGTGCAGCTTGGGCGACATTAACTACAATAACGTCCAACAGCTAGCCAAGCTGGAAAAAATCGACGAAACGGTTAATACTGCAAACAAGAACATCTGCAGCTCGCACAAAGATCTCAGCGAGATAATGGGATCGGGTACAACGGACATCGGAGTCACAGTCGGGACAATCAAGCTTAGCCTTGATAACGTCGAGTCCAAGGTAGTTGCAGTCCAGGAACTGCTAACCAAGGCAGAACAACAGCCAGCGACTGTGGCTCCGAGCCCGAGGCCCACTTATGCTAGTATCGCTGCGTCAATCCCATCCAAAATACGACCGGCACTCCACTCAGTCGTGGTCACCTCGGACGACGCCACGGAGACCAGCGCGGAGGTTCTCGACAGGGTGAAGTGCGCGGTGGACGCCAAGAAGGAAGGGATTAGGGTGGAGAAAATCCGAAAAGCCCGAAACCAAAAGGTAATTATTGGGTGCCGCACCAGACAGGACCTAGATAAAGTTGTTAACAAAATCGAGACGAAGGATAAAAAATTAAAGGTCACTGCCATACCAAACAAAGACCCTCTCGTTATTGTAAAGGATGTGCTGCTGGATGAGGACGAGACGATCATCGCGGCGGTGCGCCGTCAAAACGAGAGCGTGTTCAAAGATCTACCGGATGAAAATATAAGGCTTAAGATAAAATACAAGAAGAGGACTAGAAACCCGGCGGCAGCACACCTGATAATGCAGGTTAGTCCTGCGGTCTGGCACCGAATGATGGCGGCTGGCGCACTCCACATCGACCTTCAGCGGGTCAAGGTGGAGGACCAGTCGCCACTCATCCAGTGTTCTCGCTGTTTGGGTTATGGACATGGAAGAAAATTCTGCACACAGACCGAGGACAGGTGCAGCCACTGCGGGGGCCCACACTTGCGGGCCGAGTGTGAACTCAGGATCGATGGATCCCCACCGGAGTGCTGCAACTGTGTACGGTCTGGGCATAAGGACTCTAACCATGACCATAACGCATTCAGCGAGGATTGCCCGGTGCGGGCCAAATGGGATTATTTAGCCAGAGCCACCACGGCCTATTATACAGACTAGGGAAAACACTCTACTAAACACCCAATAACATCACACCACATAACACACAGATTAAATCATGGATTTAAAATGTGCGTATAAATGGTAACCGTTTTAAAAAATAGGACTAATATATTTTGGAAATAAATTAGCCTTGTTAAAAATTATCTCTTAAAAAAGTTCTTAAATTAATTAAAAGTCAAAATTCAAATTTCTGGTAATAATATTTATTAGACCCCATTAGGCAGAAAAATTAAAAACCAAAATTGCAACACTCAAATTAATGTAGAATTACTTGAAAAATTTAATAAGCATAAATATAACAAAAACTTTAACAAATAAATGGAGTGGAACCCAAAACAAAAGATGGTAAATAAATAGAATAGGTATAAGAAAGGGGCTAGTACTATATATCTTTTGAATATATACAATACTACCCTAGCATGTAAGAAAGTAAATAATAAAATATTGATTAAATGTATAAATAGCCTTAAGAGCAAGATATAAACAGTATGTAATAAGATATAGAATAAGCCTTAAATGTAAAAAGAAAATGTGTACTACTATAGAAAATGTACTCTACTAAGTAAAGACAACATAATACTGTAATAATATACAAGCATAATAGAACGTAAGATTGTAATCCATAGAAATAAGAGTAAAAACCTTTTATAGCAAATTGTCACCAAATTGTATAAAATTAAGATGTAGAATAAGTAAAGATAAGAAATTTTTCAAAAATTGTTAAAATAAAATGTGTAAAAAACACAAATTGAATTCAATTGCAACCCGCAATTTGAAATCAAATTGTAGTAAGTTAAGATAGTAATAGTATAAGAATAGATAAGAAAAAATTCTGAAAGTTAAAAGTTGTAAAAGAATTGTAAACAAAACAAATTGGCAAAACAAATTGTTATAAGTAAATAAGAAATTAGTAATATTGTGAAAATGTTCTTAACATACAAGAATAACAATAGTAAAATAGTAGATAGAGATAATAAAAGAAAAAGTAGATATAAGATAAAGAAAGAAAATTGTAAGAAAAATAATTTATATAGCAGTGTACCCTTATTTTCCCATGTGTTTGAGAAATAAAGAATAAAATAAAAATAGTACTATAGATAGAATAGGCGGGCATCCCACCCGTTAAAGCATGCATGAGGATGAACACGAGAAAGAAATAGAATGCAGCATGAAAGTGCGAGAAGCATCACAGTGAGAACTGGCATGAATGAGAAATAGCTATACAAGGGCCTGGACCTTGAATCCGGGGAGAAGTGGAAAAAAAAAAAAAAAAAAAAAAAAAAAAAAAAAAAAAAAAAAAAAAAAAAAAAAAAAAAAAAAAAAAAAAAAAAAAAAAAAAAAAAAAAAAAAAAAAAAAAAAAAAAAAAAAAAAAAAAAAAAAAAACCTAACCTAACCTAACCTAACCTAACCTAACCTAACCTAACCTAACCTAACCTAACCTAACCTAACCTAACCTAACCTAACCTAACCTAA
>OX038887.1:80000-92500 GCA_943789525.1 Agriphila geniculea
CTAACCTAACCTAACCTAACCTAACCTAACCTAACCTAACCTAACCTAACCTAACCTAACCTAACCTAACCTAACCTAACCTAACCTAACCTAACCTAACCTAACCTAACCTAACCTAACCTAACCTAACCTAACCTAACCTAACCTAACCTAACCTAACCTAACCTAACCTAACCTAACCTTTTTTTTTTTTTTTTTTTTTTTTTTTTTTTTTTTTATGCCGAAGAAAAACGCATTTACGCGCTTCCCTTCCCGTTGGTGACCGGGAAGGGGGCATGTGGGACTCGCCAGGAGGGGACCGCAACATTCAACGTTGCGGCTCCCTCCACGACTGCCTCCCGTAATTCCACCAGGTCAAAGCCCGATGGAATCCCGGGAGGAGGGAATACCCACTAAAAAACTCCGGCACCTGCCCTCTCGCCGCTAACGCCGACAGCCAAGGGGCTGTATGTGGGGCCATAGTTGGTACTCACCACAACGGCAAACGCGGCCTGCCCGCGACCGGGCCTCCTCCGATGGGGAATGGCCGGGCAAGTTTGGCCATTCCCCCCCTCTCGTCAGGGCCGTGCAAGGCGAGCGGTGGTTCACCTCCCACCGCCCGCTTGGCCCCGACCGGGGGAACAGATGGTATGTCCCCCCCCTCCAACGGCTCCCGTGATCTTCTCCTCCGAGAAGTTGGGGGAGCGTCCCGGGGCAGAACCCCCTCGCACCGGGGATGACGCTTAGACGTCCATCCCCTCACTCCTCCCTCCCAAAATTGGGGAACCGTCTCGGGCTTGTGCAGCCCGCCGGTGTTCGGGGCGATTACCCCTGGACACCGGCGGGTTGCACAGCCGACTACCCATCACATGGTCCGCCTGCACATTGTGTGCCGTGCAGACCCCGCACCTCGGCTTGGCTGAGCAGGTCGAAGCCTTGTGGCCCGGCCTCCCGCAACGGAAACAGACCCCGCTCCTGTCCACGTCTGAGGGGCACAGCGGTTTAGTGTGCCCCAGCCCCAGGCATTTGTAGCATCTTAAAGGAAGGGGGGCAGTCGCTCTGATCGCCGCCACTATCCATCCGACTCTAATGCGGCCGTCGCCGATGGCCGCCTTGGCGAAGTCTATGGGGCACCTCAGCCGTACCCGTCTTGTGCCATCTGGCCCATCCGTGATCTCCGTCGATCTAATCTTCTCCACCTCGCACTTTGCCCTATTGGCGACAAGCTCTCGGACCTCATCTCTCAGGGCTGAATCGTCAAGACCCGTGACAATGAGGTCTACCGTCCTTTCAGGACGACCCACTGCGGCGTCCGCGCCTAAAACCCGGCGCAGCTCTCCAGCCAAAACATCTGCTTTTGTAGGATCCGGTACCTCAAGGACCCTGCCACCCGTCTGTGATGATCTCATTCTTAGGCCCCCCTCTAGGCCGAGGTCTGGGAGTGAGATTGCTCCTTGGGCCTTCTTCATAATATCAGCGAAGGTGACTCCCCTCTCCTTCGCCTCCTCGGTTATCGTCAGGACTACCGCCGATGTCTCTGGGGGAGTCAGGTTGGGGCGTCTCGGTTGGGTCTTCTTTTGCGGCGGCGGTTGCGCAGCTGCTCTCTGTTCGGGTACTGACGGTGGCGGCTCCTGCGTCAGCGCCTTTTTCCTTCTCCTGCCACGTCTGCCTCTCACTACTTCCGACCATTCGTCTTGTATGGGTGGTTGAGAAGGACCCGGCTGATCCCTCAAGGGCTGATCCGTCTGTTGGGAGCTATTCTTTGTGGCTGCCGGGAGCGCGGCAGCTTCAGGCACTGAAGTATGGGCGGCTTTCTCAATCAGGTTGGCTGTGGAAATCAGCTTCTCTAAGCCGGACAGCCGCTGGTCGAGCATCTTCGACATGTCATTCATAATGGAGCTCCTGAGTTGCTCCAACGACCGCTGTAGTTGCTCCTTCTCGTCCCTCAACGAAGCAATCTCTGCATCTTTTTCGGCCAACAGTCTCTCAAGCTCTTGGGACTCTGCTCTCGTCTTCCGTTCTTCTACTTGCCCCCCGACTTTACCCATGTGAGCTTCACCAAGAAGTCCGAACAGCTCATTCGCGTTGGAGCGATAGGTTGTGCTCAACAACGTACACGTGTCATTCAGCTTAGTGACAAACCCTAGGATCTGCTTTCCGATCTCTGGTGGCGTGGATTTCCTAGCCCAACCCAGCATGGAATTAAATTCCGCCACGAGCGTATCATTCATCTGTTCATCTTTTCTTTCCATCTCCCTTCTGAGAACATTTACGTCCCTTCTCCTGCCCGCCTTATCACCCTTTCCGCTGGAATCGGAGGAAGATCCCAACTTCTGCCTCTTCGCCGACTTTGAGGTTTTTGCACAGTTTTTCCTCGGACCCTGTGCGTTGTCCGAATACTCCTCACTAGCGTCAGAAAAATTTTTGTTACTGCTCATAATGGACCCACGAGTCTGGGAGAATCAGACGGTCCGCCCGGGCAGAGATCCCGATGCCCGGGTAACCCTAATACTCCTTGGGGGGCGGGAAGTGCCCAAGGGTGGCGATCTTAGGTTGGCTTCCTCTACCAACCACCTGTAAACAGGCTTCCAGCACCTCGTCCTCAAATACTGGAACTTTAAGGATTTCTTTATAGAGGTTGTCTCCTCGCGGTCCCCATGAAGGCGACCCCCGCTCCTGCACTACGTACAGGGCTACGGTATGAGTTTTTTATTGGGGTTGTCTCCCCTCGGCCCCCCGAAGCGGGCCCCTGGTCCTGCACTACGTGCAGGGTAACAGGAGGGTCGGACTATTAGCCATCACGGTAAATGGGACCAAAATAAATTGTTCGCCATTTACAGTGACGCCCAGGGTGCACCGTCCCTCCCACTGCCTTTCCCAATCCACATACATGGGCGGGGACAAGCAGTAGAGGGAACACGGGGAGGTTGTCCGACCACGCACCCCAACCTAACCTAACCTAACCTAACCTAACCTAACCTAACCTAACCTAACCTAACCTAACCTAACCTAACCTAACCTAACCTAACCTAACCTAACCTAACCTAACCTAACCTAACCTAACCTAACCTAACCTAACCTAACCTAACCTAACCTAACCTAACCTAACCTAACCTAACCTAACCTAACCTAACCTAACCTAACCTAACCTAACCTAACCTAACCTAACCTAACCTAACCTAACCTAACCTAACCTAACCTAACCTAACCTAACCTAACCTAACCTAACCTAACCTAACCTAACCTAACCTAACCTAACCTAACCTAACCTAACCTAACCTAACCTAACCTAACCTAACCTAACCTAACCTAACCTAACCTAACCTAACCTAACCTAACCTAACCTAACCTAACCTAACCTAACCTAACCTAACCTAACCTAACCTAACCTAACCTAACCTAACCTAACCTAACCCAGTTACGCCGCACCTCTAGCCCCAAGCGCCACGATTCTAAGTCGCTCCGCGCCATAAAAATCGAGAAAAATAGCAAAAGTGCATCGATTTTACCGACGAGTACACCATTCGACGCGCCGTGACGAGCCCGTCACGACAGTGTATCACACTAGTGTATTTGTGTAAGAAAAAGTGGTGAAAAGTGCAAAAAACCCTAATTCTGGGAGGTTAAGAAGCGTTTGGAGCGAATTTTCTCCATATTTTGAGTGGGAAATTTGGAAACGGCGACTGTGGAGGAGCAACATTTTACGCAAGAAAGCTGCAGGGTGAATTTGGGATTTTTCGGACCAGGATCCAGGGAGTTTCCTAACAAACTCCCAAAACCACCTTGCCACGAGGTCATCGAAGGAGCATAGCTACTCATCAACAACCACCACAGAGAGCAAGAGGACGTCGAGGCGGTCATCTGGACACCTCCAGCACTGCTGGAATCTGAATGGAAACGAAGATACAAGGTTTTTAGTCCAAAACCCTTTAGTCATAGCTTTAAGAAATTGTATTCGGAAATCCAGCAATTAATAAAAATAGTTAAATACAAAATTATATTTGATATATTTAAAACATCAGTAGTACAAATTTTCAGAATTTTAAAATTAGAACTTTGGGATTTATTCGACTTATAAGACCAGCGGGGCGCAGAGCCCGCAATTATAAAGTCAAATAAAACCCTTAAAACCGATAAATATAAACCTGGATTTTCGAACACAGAAGGATAACGACCCGGGCTTTCCCGTGAAAATAGAATCTTAGATTAGTTTTTAGTATAAAGCGCAAACAAATACGATTTTGTAGCTTGAAAAATTTTGCCTCAAGTTTGTAACAGTTTAATTTATATGAAAATATAAATTAAAAATTCATTTAAACATATCACAGGAAAGCCCGTTTCACCCTCTACAATATAGGAATAAGTTTTACAGTAGACACCCTCGGGGTTCCGAGCGCCACCACCCCAAACATTGTACAAACTTACCAGCCGACCGCAAATGTAAGTTGGCAAAAGATCGCGGAGTGAAAACCTACTTTTTCAATTTTGAAAAATCTAATAATTTTATTGTTTAGATAGTTGGACATTTGTATTTGATGGATCTGACAACAATAAAATAAAAATTTGCTTTGATAGAACGCGAAATATCCGAGGGTGAAAATTTTACAATATAAAAAATTGTGAAAACGTTGTATTTTTGTTATTATAGTACCTTTAAGACTGAAATTTGGGATTCAAAAAGGGAACGACCCGGACTATCCCGTGGAATTAGTTTTACAATTAGGACATTAGAAAAAAGTGCAAACAAATACAATTTTGTAGCTTGAAAAATTTTCCCAAAATTTTATAACGTTTAAATTTATATTTAAATATAAATTTAAAATTATTTTAGACATATCACGGGAAAGCCCGGTTCACCTTTTACAATATAGGATTAAGTTTTATAGTGGACACCCTCGGGGTTCCGAGCGCCACCACCCCAAACCCTGTACAAACATACTAGCCGACCGCAAAAGTAAGTTGGTAAAAGATCGCGGATTGAAAACCTACTTTTTCAATTTCGAAAAATTTAATAATTTTATTGATTGGTTAATGGGATAGTAGTATTTGGTGGATCTGACAACAACAATATAAAATTTTGCGTTGATAGATCGCGAAATATCCGAGGGTGCAATTTTACGATATAAAAAATTGGTGAAAACGTTATATTTTCGTTAATATAGTACTTTTAAGACTGAATTTTGGTATATAGAAAGGCAATAACCCGGACTATCCCGTGGACTTAGTTTTATGTTTAGAACATCAAAAAAAGCGTAAACAAATACAATTTTGTAGCTGGAAAAATTTTCTCTTAATTTAGTAACCCTTAAATTTATATCAAAATATAAATTTAAAATTATTTTTGACATATCACGGGAAAGCCCGGATTATCCTCCACAATATAAAGTTGAGACATACAAATTGCACCCTGGGATTCCGAGCGCCAACCCCCCAAACTTCTACCAAGTTGCAATAGCGACCGCAAACTAAGTTGGTAAAACATCGCGACGTAAAAATCGACTTCCTCAATTTTGGAAAATTCTGGAATTTTATTATTTGACAATTAAGGAATCCAGATTTGGCGGATTTGACAGTGATAAAAACAATTTTAGCTTTAATAGTTTCCAAAATATTCAAGGGTGAAATTTTAACGAAAAAATTTTTTCTCCAATCAATATAATTTCGAAACCACTGCACCCCCAGACCTAAAATTTTGGAATCAGATAAAAATCGCTCTGCTCCTCCAGGTGAATATAAAAAATTTGAGCTAGGGCTCAAAAAACCTATTTATTGGAGCACATATGCACCTGGAACTGCGGCGTAACTTTTAAAATAAATTTATTATTACTTAATTAAGATACTTAAAAATATAAATCATATATCAAAAGAAAGTCCATAATCTTTCCAGTAATATAGTTTTTAATTTGCTACTTAAAAGTTGATACCTTCTGAGCGCGAGCTCGTTAAACATTTTTTACAAAAAAATCCGACCGCAAAAACAAAGTTGGTTTTGGTATCTTACTGTAAAGTTAATATCTTGGGTTCTACTGCACGCATTCAAAAAGTAATTGCTGTCCGGGAGTTTGTAGACCCAGGAGCATATTATCCGGAAAATTTTCCGGAACCGGAAGTTTTCCGGAAATTTTTCAATTAGAGCTCTAGACATTGTCACAAAGGTCGTGACCCCAAAATTTCAGATTTTTTGGTCGAACAGTTCCCGAGATATAAGCATTCCCATATTTCCGGAAAAAACCCCCCTTTAACTCAAAATTTATCAAAAACTATACCTTTGGCACATATAGTTTCTAGGGATAAAATTATTCTAACCTTTGACTGTATTCATTCCCATAGAAAAAATACCTTCTTTTTTTTTTATTCATCAAAAGTCCCAGGTTCAGTTCCCGAGTGGCTCAAACCGTTTTTTGGCCGTATCTCCGAAACTATCGAAGATAGAGCCAAAAGGACGAAAATTTTGGCCATACGACCACTACAAAGTAGTGGTCGGGGTACAAAACCACCCCATAGTACCGATCCCCCCACCCCTCAACCCTCTACCCCTCATCCCTTAAATTATTAAAAAAAAAATACTAAATTCAAAATTGCAACAAAAGTAAGCATTTGGCACATATAGTTCTTTGGGAACTAATAATATATATTATTGTCCCTACCCATTCCCATTAAAAAATCAACCCCTAATTTTGCTACCCCCTCCCTAAAATCCTAAATTAATAAAAAACTACAATTTTGGCGCATATAGTTTCTTCGAATAAAATCATCCCTACCACTGACTCTACCTACTTTCGTAGAAAAACACCCTCCTTTTACTTACCAAAAGTCCCGGGTTCAGTTCCCGAGACCTCAAGTGGTAAAACCGTTTTTTGGCTGTATCTCCGAAACTATCGTAGATAGAGCCAAAAGGACGAAAATTTTGACCCTATCGACTACGTAGTAGTCGGGGTACAAAGCCACCCCATAGTACGGATTTCCCTACCCCTCAACCCTCTACCCCTCAACCCTTAACTTATAAAAATTACTAAATTCAAAATTGTAACGAAAGTAAATATCTGGCACACTTAGTGCTTTGGAAACAAATAACAAGTAACATTGTCCCTACCCATTCCCATCAAAAAATCCACCCCTAATTTTACCTACCCCTTCCCCAAAAATTTACTACAACATTCTAAATTAATAAAAAACTATAAGTTTGGCAGATATACTTCCTAAGAACAATTTCATCCCTGTAATCACCCTCACTCGACCCCAGCAAAAAATCACTACCCCAAACCCCAACCACCTTCCCCAGCCTATCCTCAACCCCCAAACCGGCGGGGCTTCTATCTCGGTAACCACTGGACCGATAATAACCGGACTTGTACCTCCCGGTCCGGAACAAAATATTCTACCTGACAGTGATCACCTTGACTCTACATAGAGTATATAGAGTTCGTAGAAATTAAAATTAAGTTTATTGTACAGGATTCTAAGATTTTCACAACCCCCAAACCGGCGGGGCTTCTATCTTGACTATCGCTGGACCGATTTTGACCGGACTTGTACCTCCCGGCCCGGAACAAAATACTCTACCTGACAGTGATCACTTTGACTCTACATAGAGTATATAGAGCTCGTAGAAATTAAAATTAAGTTTTTTGTACGAGAGTTTAAGATTTTCACAACTTAATTTTAGTCGTTTTAGCAAAAGTATTGACACCTGAACCTCTTTTGAGATCAGGCTTAGTTGTAAGGACATTCTGTGAGATAGAATAATTGTTATTTTCTAGCTTTATTAGCTTAGGACACCTGGACCTCTATTGAGGACAGGAATTAGATTGTAGGACATTTAAAATAATTGTATTTTACCAAATTTATTTTTTACTTTATTCTCTAGCTTTATTAGTTTAGGACACCTGTACCTCTATTGAGGACAGGATCGTAGATATAAATTTTAAAGAACTGACAAAACTGCTCCTCGGGGTCTTACTCATTACTGACAACAGACACATACACTTTCATATATACGCACGCATCCATACATACACAAAACACACACACCCACACACACACGCACACATCTACAGATACACACATATACACACAAGCCTCATACATACAACATCACATATCAACACATCAGCACTCAATAGAACAAACAAAATCAGCCGCTCTAACTACCTATTCTGTGATATTTAAGTTAGTAGAACATTTGAAATTTTAATTTTAATTTTAATCTTTTACTTTAATTTTTACATTGAATTTGATTTTGTATTTTAATTTGAATTTAATTTCTTATTTTAAATTTTTATTTTATTTTAACTTTCAATTTAAATTTTTAATTTCAATTTTAATTCCAATTTTAAATTTGAGTTTGATTTTAATTTTATTTTACATTTTAAAGAATTGAATTTTTTATTTTATTATTTATTTAAATTTTTTTTTTTTTTTTAATTTCACTATTATTTTAACATCTAGTCAATTCAATTATTTTACAATTTCAAATTTATCTAGTCAAATTAGTAGGTAGGTATCACAACTTTAATTTTATTCTAGTCAATTTAGTAGGTAGTTCGTGTTAAATTGTTACTGTGCTGTTCATTTTTATAACTTATACAAATCATTTTAGTCTGTTGTCCGTCCAATTTATTTATTTATTGTGTTTACAACTTATACAAAGTTACAAATTATTTATTATCTTGTCAATTTTAACGTTTGTAAATTTGCGTGCAGCTTGAGTCGGTCCTATTTGGTAATAAATAAATTTCCGTCCTCTCCCTTAATAAACGCAGTAATACAATTTCAATATGTCGAAAAATCAACCGAAAAAGTCGAACGTTAGAGAGGAATCAATAATTTATAAATCGCCGACGAAGCCTAACAAACCGGCTAAGTTAGAGCTTGAGATGACCCACCTTCTCCCGAGCATGAAGATAGAAGACATCGTAGAGCACGCCAAGAGGGCCAAAGAAAGGGTGAACAAGGCCCTGGAGCCCAGTGCGAACCACAGGTCGGTAACGAAAGACGACAAGATCACCATACAGAAGGAGACAAGCGATCTTGTGGAAATGATAAACGAATTAGCAGAAAGATCAAACGAGAAAGAAAGAGAAAGTACAAACAAAGAAGTTATTACACAGAAAGCACAAAACACGAATAGCAGATTTGAAGAAGAGATAGGGAAAAAACTAGATACTATCTACGCACTACTAGCGGAGACAAAGAAGGAGGCTGAAAAATGCACCAATATACAGGAAGGAAGCAAAAACGAAATTATTAAGAAAATAGAGGAAATCGAGGCTAGAGAAATAGAAAAGCCGCAGAAGGCAACATATGCCAGTGTTATAGGAAGGCAGAAGGTACCACCCAAAACACTCCACTCCCTCATCATCGCATCAACTGACGAAAGGTTGACCAGTGATGAAGTAATGGAAAGTGTCAAGAAGACGGCGGAAGAGGACGGTGATGGTGAGTGGATCAAAGTACAAAAGATGAGAAAAGCTAAGAACCAAAAAGTGATAATAGCATGTGAAAACGAAAAAGAAGTGGAAAAGTTACAGAAGAGATTGGAAAAAGATAAAACACTCACGACAGAAAAAGCTATAAATAAAAATCCGCTAGTAGTAGTAAAATTTGTGCGGGGGGACAAGAAGAAAGAACAAGTAGAAGAGGCAATTAGAAGAAAAATGGAAAACATAATAGACAAAAGGAAGGATATAAGAGAACAAATAGATGCAATTTACGAAAAGCGCACAAGAAATCAGCACGTGGCACACATTGTAGTGAAGGTGTCCCCCGCGATTTGGCAGCAGCTGATAGAGTCGGGGTCTATCCAGCTCCAGTGGGGTATCTCCAAAGTGGAGGATCAGACCCCGTTGATCCAGTGCTCCCGCTGCTTGGGCTATGGCCATATCAAGCGGGTCTGTCAGGAGCAGCTGGACAGCTGCAGCCACTGCGGGGGCTACCATTTGTATGACTCGTGCAGCGAAAAACATAGTCCCCCCTGCTGTTTGAACTGTAAGAAGGCGAACTTAGAGGACAAGGTACATAATACGTTTAACGCTATGTGCCCAATTAGAATAAAATGGGATAGGTTGGCTCGGGCGAAGGTGGCTTATTGCTAAGGTTCCGGCAAAGGATAGCAAACAAAATTACTTAATGATTCAAGCCAACCTCCAAAGAAGCAGGAATGCCACATCCGAAGCATTAATCGAACTTGGTAAAAGGAAAGCCTGCTTCGCTCTTCTCCAGGAGCCCTACATAGGTAACAAAGGAGTCATGGGAGATGTCTCGGGAGTGCGGATAGTCCAGGCTGCTTTTGAGGTTGGGAAGAATAACAAGGCCGCCATAGTTGTAGGCAATAATAACATCAATATTTTGCAACTTCCCAACCTCACGACGACCAATATGGTAGCGGCAAAATTGACGACGGCGGACTGGACTGTCGGCGCGATTTCATATTATTTCGAACCGGTCATTGACATCGAACCCTATGTGGAGCTCCTGAAGAAGATGTTAAAAGAATTAAAAGAATTAAACTGTAAAAATATAATAATTGGAGGGGACGCGAACGCTTGGAGCGAATGGTGGGGTAGCGTGAAAAGTGACGAAAGGGGTATAGAGCTAACGGGCATATTCAACGATCTGGACCTGAACATATTAAATGAAGGAGATACGCCAACCTTTGACACCTGGAGAGGAGGTAAAAGGTACAAGAGTTCAGTGGACGTCACGTGCTGCTCGGAGGAAATGCTGAATAAAATTAAGGAGTGGAAAGTAGATACCAGCTTAACAACCTCGGACCACAATGCAATCACTGTTAAAATTAGCTTAAACAAAATTAAGGAAATATCTAATTCTAGGACCACACGGAAATATCAAACGAAAAAAGTAGATTGGGTTAAATTTAAAGAGGACTGTAAAGAGGAATTTGAAAGCGAAGAATTAAATAAAGGAGCAATAGAAGCAATAAATAATGCGGAGGAATTTGAAAGCAAAATAGAGAAATATATAAACAGCATTGAAAAAGCCTGCAACGAGAATTTAAAAATGAAAAAGGTCAAAAGAGAAGTGAAATTGCCGTGGTGGTCCGAGGAACTGGAGGAAATGAAGAAGGAGAAGAACAGAAAGAAGAACAGCATCAAGTGTGCAGCACCGAGCCGCAAGACCTGGGTGGTAGAGCAGTACGTGACGGCCAAGGAAGAATACGAAGAGGCGATGAATAAGGCCAGAATAGAGAGTTGGAAGGATTTTTGTGGCAAGCAGGAGCGCGAGACAATGTGGGAGGGTATTTATAGAGTGATCGGCAAGTCAAAAAAGAGCTACGAAGACTTGCCTATAGCCAGGGACGGCATCAACACCAGCCCGAAAGAATCGGTCCGCATAATGGCGGAAAGCTTTTACCCGGAGGACACCGATTTGGGGGAGAACGAGGACCACAGAGAAGTAAGAAGAAGGGCAGCCAAAGTGAATGAGGGAAATCAAGTTGAACCTGACGACCCTCCATTCACGGAGGCTGAACTTCTTCAGGCACTAGGCTCGTTCAACCCCAAAAAGGCTCCGGGTAACGACGGCTTTACAGCCGACATTTGTGCAGCGGCCATTACGACAGATATCTCATTGTCCCTGGCTATATACAATAAATGCCTACAGCTAGCAATATTCCCAAAGCCCTGGAAAATCGCCACAATAATCCTTCTGAGGAAGCCCAACAAAGAAGACTACACGCACCCCAAATCTTATAGACCAATAGGACTGCTCGCTATACTAGGGAAAATATTAGAAAAATTGCTAATGCGCCGTATAAAGTGGTACGTGTTGCCAGAACTAAACCCAAGCCAGTACGGGTTTGTGCCACAGCGCAGTACCGAGGATGCCCTCTATGACATGATCCAGCGAGTCAAACATAATCTGGATGGGAGGAAGATTATGGCATTGATCTCACTGGACATAGAGGGGGCCTTCGATAATGCGTGGTGGCCGCAAATAGTTTGTCAGTTAAAAGATAAAAACTGTCCGTTGAATCTGCGAAGGCTTGTGGACAGCTATCTTAGCGATAGAAAGGTAACGGTGAGATATGCAGGGGAAGAATTTAGTAAAAGTACAAACAAGGGCTGCGTCCAAGGTTCCATTGGCGGGCCCTTGTTTTGGAACATAATCTTGGATCCCCTGCTCAATCAACTCACCGCTGCCAACGTCTACTGTCAAGCCTTCGCAGACGATATCGTATTAATAGTTGAAGGCAACACGGCCACCGAAGTAGAAATTAAAGCCAATGCCGCCCTCTCCCATGTCCAGAAGTGGGGTGTGTCGAATAAGCTGAACTTCGCACCGCACAAAACAAAAGCGATGGTTATCACGCGGAAGCTAAAATTCGACACGCCCAGGCTGGAAATGGGAGGGACGGCTATTGAGATAGTCGATGATATGAAAATTTTAGGCGTTATTGTAGATAATAAGTTGCTTTTTAATAAACATATTGCATACGTCTGTAAAAAATCGGTAGATATTTATAAGGGAGTCAGCAGAGCGGCACGAGCTACCTGGGGACT